>NW_021032607.1:116433-242524 GCF_004153795.1 Camellia sinensis | reverse complement strand
ATTATCAATCCATCCCGTCTTTTTCGCCAATCTTTGGTCCAATTTAGCCGATTCTGGTCTATCATCTATACTTGATGTTCACTGTAATATAATCATGTGTTGTTATTGCACATCACATAGTATAATTTCTATAGACCAATGCTTATAACCCGGAATAAGAAATGAACATGACCTTTCAAAACCAAACGTATCAATGCCCTTAAGTAGCAAGAATTTTCCGACATTCAATCAATAAAAAGAAAGATAGCGAAGCGGGGATGCTCAATGGTGAAACACTATGACCCTTCGCCCTTCTCGTTCCCAAGATTCCAAGCAGCCGAACGCGGGCAAACTTTGGTTGCGTGTTGATGAAGGGACACATGGCCTAGGCAACGAGTCAGGGTTTTCCTAATCCCCCAAAATAAAATATTAGGTGGTTGACTCTTGTATTTTTTGGCCCAAAGCAAGTCCATGTTTGACACTTCTTTACAAAAATAGCTTTTCCAAAACGATTGCCAGATTTGGACTCTTTTGGTATTTTCAATCTCACATTGCACATTATGAGATTAGATTAAGAACTCGCTGACATTTGAGTCAAAGCTGTAGCACAACATAAAGCCCTCGGAGGCGTGTCTACAGTTTCTGGCGGACTCTCTTTTATGCTGGGGACTTAGAGAGCTTGATCGAAAACTCATGATATCTTGTTTTGTTCTACAACATGTGTCTCGTTTGCATTGCATTTGCATTGATGCGCCTTAGGACACCGTTCTGTTGCCATGCTAATTCCTGAACGGTTTGCCAGCGGCTCGCTTGAAAGAGCGTACCATAAGGCCTGACGGGTTGCAGGGCCTCTGCCACGACGGGAAACACCAAAACCTCGATTTTCCACCGGGCACCCTTTCTCCTGCAACCATCTTCATATTCACCTCGAGTACATAAATTCGGAATCCATAGTGACTTAATTTCGCCCAACATACTTCCAAACATAGGACAGTAGGTTGGCGTTACTCATTGTTAGGTTGTTTAAACGCTGTGTGTCGATATTAGTGAAACCCAGCCTCCTGACAAAAGGTTGGACAGGTGAAACCCTTACCCCAAGCTAGGAGTTTGTTTTGGCTCTCTTTGCTTTGATTATGTGCTTTGTTTTAGAGCGTACCAACAGAAGGGAATGACGGACGTTATCAGTTTGCAAGTCTAAAGTATCAAGGCCGCACAGATCTGATAAGGCATCAAATATTTTGAGAATCTAGTATATCTGCGTGACGGTATCAATTCAAATAGTATTGGGTATTCAATGCGTAGTAGTAATTGGCATCGGGAACAAAGCTGAACGGAGGCATGATTTGAATACAGTCTATTCAGCTATGCTTTACTGTCTGTATAGTGAAATGGGTTGAGATGTTACCTATTTCATCTTTCAGTTAAGAGATTCGGTGGTTCAGAGCAAAAACCCCAGTGTTCTCCTTTGCTGAGCTAGAGGGTAGAAAAGGCGCCACAGTCAATGATTTCACCGGGTTTATCAGATATCCTCGTCAGCCACCATGTTTGTAATTTGCCCAAAAAATTAGATTTCCCCAAAAAACCATTATTTTGGGACAGAGGAATTATATTATTGTTTTCCAAACCAAACCCTAACCCTAACCAAACTTCTCTCTCTTCTTCACCACGCGGATCTGAACCTTTACAGCGGCGGCACCACCACCGCCGACGACCAGATCTGGAAGAGACGCAGAACCGACGCTGGCAACCAGTTCTGGAATCGCCGCCTGCGGATCTGTACATTCGGCTGCCGAAACCCTAACTCCAACAGATCTGTTTCACACCACCACCTCCATTACCGCTGAAACAACCACCTCCCTTGATCTCGCCGCCACTGCTCGTTTGATGATAATGAAGCAACAATCTCTAGGGTTTTTACTTTGCTCTCTCTCTCTCTCTCTCTCTCTCTCTTTCTCTCTCTCTCTCACTCTCTTTATATATATATTCGATTCAATCTCACTTGTCTCTACTTCGATTCGTAAGTATCGTATCGTAATGAATCCTTCTTCGCTGCTCAGTCCAAGGTCTTTTTCTTCTATGGCGGTAGTGAAGGCCTCTACGCTTCAATTCATCTCCCAATTCTTCCTGCAAAGCCGAGTCTTTCATTATGTATATTCTTCCTCATCAAAACTGAGTATTTGACTATTTATTTGTGTGTTTTCGGATAATTTGGATCATTACATGTGTCGAGATTGAGATATATGTAAGAGGTGGTTTTAGTGGTTCAGAGCTCTGAAATCGATTTTAGAGGCTATGGTTCAGAGATGGTCTGAGATCGGCAATGCGGTGGTTTAAATTTGTTGGTGATCTATTAGGTGTGTGTGTGTATGTGTGGGTGTGTGTGGGTGATCTGTTGAAATTTGGAGTAATCTGTTGTTCTTAAACAATTTGATGCATGAACAATAAATCAATCCAAAATTTTGAAGGATTTTAACGAAGTATATATATATATATTTGAAGTTGAAATTGAGAACCTTTTTGATTTGATCTAGATCAGAGCACAAACTTTATCTAAATTCAGGATCAGATCATCTCATAATCCACATTTGATTGCTTCAAAACTGATTACTTTGTTAAAATCCTTGTTGAATTTATCACATTTGTTTTGAATCAATTGCTACAAATGGTGAATTCAATTTACATTCAACTCTGTTTTTGTTCTAATCTAAACAATTGCAGGTGATGCTGTGGAAGAGTAAGAATGAAACAGTGGCGATTCAGGTGGTTACTCTTGCTACTTTGGTTAGTGCATGAGAAATCTGGTTACACTCTTATATCACTTGTCTCTAGTGTTCTCCAGCTTCTATCGCAGATTTTCTTGGCAACTAAACAGACTTTTCCCCGCAGATTTCATGACTATGATGGTTTCCCAGATTTTTTTTTCCAAATTTCATGACTGAGATCATCTGTGACCTGAAAATCGAACATGATCTGTGTTCTCACTATTTGTTGTTGTTGTTCCAAATGGTAGTTTGGGGAGCAAAGGATTAAAACAATTAATGGATGCAAATAAATTGAACAGTTTTTTTTTTTTTTTTTGGTTAATAGATTTTTATTTTTTTTTAATAGATTTATTTTTATTTTATTTTATTTTATATGCCGTTGAATAACATATGTTTATAGATCTGTGAGTGTGTGTGTAAGAGAGCTTCATGCAGATAGGAAGCATTTTAAACAGACAAAATTGGAGGACCCTTCTCTATCTATCTATCCATATGTGCAGGTATGATAATTTGAATAGATAAACATAATATATTGAACAGACAAGAAAAAAATTTAAAAAATTGAATAGATAGAATTTCAACATGAAAAATTCAAGGAAAAAAATTGAACAGATAAGAATAAAACTTGAACTAAAGAGATCATAAAATCAAACAGATAGGGTAAAAAAAAATTGAACAAAAATTGAACAGATAAATATAAAGTTGAACACATAAGGAAAAAAAAATTCAACAAATTAAATTTGAATAGATAAGGAAAAAAAATTATTTGAATAGATAGATAGATATAAATTTAAACATATAATTGAAAAAAAAAACTAACAAACAAAAAAAATCAACAAATAAATTAAGAAATAAAATTAAAAACAAAATATCTTACAAAATTATCAAAAAAAACTTTTCACAAAACTATTTTACGAAAGGTAGACTTCTCACTAATAAAAAAATATTTACTGAATTTAATATCTTAGAGCATCTCCAACGGTGACTCAAATTTTTCACCAAATCTGAGTCAAAAATGACCCATTTCACCAAATTTGATACCACTCACTCCAACGGTTCACCTTTCACCAAATCTATCCTGGGACAACCGGGTGGTCGACCGGCCGGTTGACCGGTTAGGCAAAAAAAAAATTTTTTTTTTTCTTTTTCGCGAATTGTCTGAACTTTTTTTTGAACTTTCTGAACTTTTTTCGAGACGACCGGGTGGTCGACCGGCCGGTTGACCGGTTAGGCAAAATTATTATTATTTTTTTTTTTTAACGGTTTGAACTTTTTTCCTGGACTGTTTGAATCTTTTACTGGTCGACCGATTGGTCAACCGGCCTGGCAACCGGCTGGTTGACTGGTTGGTCTCCCTCCAACGGCCACCAACAGTGTTTTGGTGAAATCAATATTTCGTCGTCAGTTTGATAAATTTTTTGATGAAATCTCAATCTGATATTCATTTGGTGCAACCGTTGGAGCAGTGAACAGCAGCTTTTTCATCAAAATTTGAATTTGATATCAGTTTTGGTGAACCGTTGGAGATGGTCTTAAACAATGGTTAGTAGATTTTTCAATAATTTTTTCTAAATCAAATTGAACATAGGAACGAGAAGATGCAAAGTTCTGTGACATCATAGAAGTACCTCCTAGCCAGGAAGTCGGACAAAAGGAATCTAGATATGCTTGCAAATATCGACAATCTACAAGCTAGGTTGAACAATAGTCTATTCCCAAACCAACCAAGAGTATAGTTAGCAAGAAGTCGGTGTGCTCAAAATTAACAAAAATGACATGTCTTTTAATTTTAAAATTCTAAACAGAGTTCTAATGATTTGACAATAGGAAAAACAAAACAAAATAAAATAAAACAAAACAAAAATATTTTGATGTTTTAATTTGTAAGTTCTAATAACTCTAATGTGTATGTAGAGCTTAATGTAATGTTTTACTCTTGTATTTTTATTTTTATTTTTTTGATTTTTCACCTCATTAGAACTCAATTAGAGCTCTAGTTTTAGAAGATGTATCATTGTTGAAAGAAAAAAAAAAAAACACAAGGCACAAACATCACATTATTGTGTAACCCACAAATCATTAGAGATATCTAAAGATCCACCATTAGAGCTCCCAATTTTTTTTCCAAAATTAATAGGCACGAGTCAAAAATACTAAGGCCAAGTTTGGGAAGACTAAATAAGTGTACTTTTTGTCTTTTTAGACTAAAAAGTTGAGGTTGAAAATATGAATGTTTGGGTTAACTTTTTGACTTTTTATGGAAAAATGTGTAATAAAAAATTGTAAAAATTAGTTTGTAGGGGAAAATTAGAATTGGGAATTGTGCAGCCGTAATTGTTGACTTTTGGTGAATAGTAATGACTTTTTAACTTTTTGAGTAACTTTTTGACTTTTTGGCTTTTTTTAAACTACCCAAACTTGGCCTAAAATCCACAACCCAAAATGATGTACCTTCCTTTCACATGGAAGGTACCCTGCAAAAGTAAATGTAGGAAAAATTAATGGTTTGTTGAAGAGTTAAAAATGGTCGGACCAAAGTAGTTTTGCGAATATCATCATAGAAATCAATCTTAAGCAAGAAATTATGAACTCAAACTTGCCAGTCACCTAGCACCATATTCCACTTGTGCCAGACTGAATAAAGATATACCAATGATAGCACTGGTGTTAAATCACCAAACCAGTTGTCTCCATAATTAAATCTAAGACTTCATGTATCTGATACTCTTTCTCAAATTACTAGAAGTTCGAGAACAAAAGTGCTTACAGTTACAAGTTCCCAAAACTCTTCAACCTTCAAGAGTGGTGTCCATTTACATTCAGCAGCAATATTATGGTATCTTGGCACTCTGGAGCCATTTCGATTTCACAGGCTCCGCTCGAGGCCTCCAAAGTCCAACCCTATATTTGTGCGTGTATTTCAATATCAGCTTCCTGTGCACAGCCCAAAACAAAATGTTCAAATTAGTTAATATGAGTGAGAAAGTCCACATAAACTAAAATAGACAACATTTATGGGAATATACCAGAAGGATCTTTACAGTTTAATAATCTAGAAGTTGGTTCTTAATGAAATCACTTTCACTTGCAGCACCACAGGCCAATTCATGGTGGTAAAATAATATTATGTTCCTCCATTGTTGCGGTGAAACTTTGTGTTCCTCAATGTCACTTTGTGTTCAAAGTTTTGTGTTCGTCCATCGTTGCTTTGTGTCCAAAATTCTATGTTTCTCCATTGTTATAAGTTGAAACTCTGTTTATATCCAACCAATTTGTTACAAACATATTCTTCAAATGTGGGTTTGGCTTGATTTAGATTGGTAGAATGGTAAAATTGCATAGATTGTTAATAATAGTGATAATGATAAAGATGAAGATGAAGATGAAGATGTGGGTGATTTTTTTTTTTTAAAGTGATTAAGTTTTTTTGAATTTCTAATTCTATTACTGCCATTGTTTCTATTTTTTTGTCAATCAGTGTGAATGTTCACATTTGGTTTGATTTGGATTGGTGGAATAGTGAAATTGCATAGATTGTTAATGATAGTGGTGATACTAATAAAGATGACGATGAAGGTGAGGATGAGGATGTGTGTGATATTTTTTTTGTTTTTAGAGTAATTGAGTTTTTTTTTTTTTTTTTTTGAATTTCTAAATCTATTGTTGCCATTATTTCTAATTTTTATCAATCAGTGTGAATGTTCACATTTCACATTATTTGAAACTATGAAAAATAAGTGTTAAAATATAGATATGGACATAATTATATATTTTGTAAGATATGAATGTTTACATATCATTGGTTATTTGTTACTATACTTATTGTTTGAACAATCATTTTTTGTTACCATTAAACAATTGAATTAGTCTTCTTCTTTTTTTCTTTAATATAGTTTCATGTTGCAGTGTGAATGTTCATATTACTATGAATTTAGTTTTTCTAAGTTAGTTGTATATTAATTGTAAATTGTGAACATTCACATTGTATTTTGATATGAGTTTTTTTTTTTTTTAAGTTTTTTCGAAAGTTAGTAATATTTTGTTATTTTTTTTACTATACTTGTTGGTTGAACAATCATTTTTATTACCATTGAACAATCGAAATAGTCAATTTTTATTTTTTTTTAATTTTATTTTATATTTTCATGTTGCAGTGTGAATGTTCACATTAATATGAGTTTTTTAAATAAAAAAAAAAACTAAGTGTATATTAATTGTAAATTGTGAACATTCACATTGTATTTCAGTATAAGTTTTGTTTTTTTAAAAGTTAATTGATGTTTGTTGTTTTTATTATTATACTTGTTAGCTGCACAATCATTTTTGTTACCATTAAATAATTGAAATAGTTGATTTTCACTTTTTTCACTTTTGTTTTATGTTTTCACGTTGCAGTGTAAATGTTTATATTGGTATGAGTTATTTTTTTAAGGCTAGTTGTATGTTAATTATAAATTGTAAACATTTACATTGTATTTTGGTATGAATTTTATTTTTTCGTAGGTTAGTTGTATGTTCGTTTTTTATTGTGAACATTCACATTGTACTTTAGTATGTGTTTTGTTTTTTCAAAAGTTAGTTGCACGTTTGTTATTTACTGTGAACATTAATATTGTATTTTGATTTTCATTCAAATTTTTTGTTGTGTTATTTTTAAAATTTTCAAATTATAAAAAAGTTCAAAATTCATAATTTGAGATTTTCTTCATGGAATGCGGGGGAGATTTTCTCCTTAAAAAAGGCAGGAGATTTTCTCTATGGAATAAGAGAAAGATTTTCTCTTTAGAATGAGGAAGAGATTTTCTCCATAAAATAAGGGACTATTGTTATGTATTATTTTCAAAATAGAAACATGTGCAAAATATTAGAAAGAATGGTTTGGTCATATTACATTAAACAAGACTTAATGGAATACTAAAAAATAATGTGTTAGATGGAATAAAACACTTAAAAGGAGAATTTATCAAAAAAATGACCCTTTTTTAAAATAGAAATATTTTTTTATTCATTTTATATAAAAATAATTTAACAATCCTATCACTAATCATCTCCCATACTATCATCATAACAAAGGCACATTTTTCCTTAATCCCCTCACTAACAATCTCCACATTAATAATCTTTTCACTAACTATCTTCTCACTAACAATCTCATCCAATCTAATCCGCCAAATAAACATGGCCTTATAGGATTGTTAGTCCCCTTACAAGAGGATATTTCTAATCCTATGGGACTGTTAGTCTTAAGGTCATTTTTTCAAACAAACATGGTTCATGGACTCCACCTCACGACTAATTCAATCCCTTCCTCTATCATTCAAAACAAACAAAGTCTCAATATATTTTCATTTTATCCTTTGTCTTTAAAAAAATGAATGATCTAATTTCAAATTTATTGGTCCACAATGAATTATAATTAAGTTATAATTTAACATCAAAATAGATTATAATTAACTATCACAAATCTCATAAATGTGACATATGTACACACCTCTAGTTTGAAAATATTCCAACAAACACTACGAGCACTAATGCCTCTTTTGAAAAGGTAAAGAAAAAGTCCAACTTATTAATTTATTATCTTATTTGAATCACATCATCTTTTTATTTTATTTTTTTATACATTTTTAAAAAATAAAAAAAATAAAAAATTACTTCCCAACCTCAACCGTAAGTCTCCTAATGGAGACCCTTCTCAGAAGTCATGCATTCATGAATTTGGAGCACATCGGCCGAGATTTTGATGGAAATCATAGTACTAGTGTTTTGATGTTTAAAGCCACTTTACAAAGACTAAAGGGGAAAGGTCTCCTTCCTACTTTAAAATGAATAATTAGAGAGAGAGAGAGAGCCTTTGCTTCAGTACTAAGAATTGGAAATATATATTATTTGTTTGGTTTGCATACTCAGCTTAATTAATACTAGTATATATCGAGATTGTAGGAGAAATTAAGGGCTTAATTAATACTAGTATATATCAAGATTCTAGGAGAAATTAAGAGGGGGGGATAGGATTTGACCCTTAGGATAAAATAAAATTTGAGATTTTAATTTTTTTAATTTAAATTTAAAATTTTTAATTTATTTTTAATCTAAATCATTTACTTATTTCGTTAATTAAAATTGACGAAAAAATAATGTTTAGTAACTAAATTCAATAGAAAATAATATTAAAACTTAGGCTTGTTTTGGCATCTTAAATAAATAAATTATTTTTACATAAAAAAGGTACAACTCACTCTGACGTGAGTTGCCTTTACTTGACTTTAGTGAGAACAAATTACACAGGCGGAGGCAAGCTTAAGAACGGTGTTGTTCGGCCCATGGGGGCCCATCACAGGTCTCATTTTGATAATCTAAACCGTTTAATGTCTAGAACTCGTCGAGTACTATATTTTTGTAAAACATCACGTTGATTGGATATCACTAACTACATGATCAAACCAGTTTTGTATAAAAAAAAAGGATGGTGTTATAGTTAACGATTGACAAAAAATTAATCCGATCAGATAGCCATCGATATCCGATCAACGTGATTTTTAATGAGCATATAGTACTCGACGAGTTCTACATATTGAACGGTTCCGATTACCAAAACGAGACCCGTGGTGGGCCCCCACGAGTCGAACATCACCGTCCAATTCAATGCTCGAAAAGGAGGCAAGCATGTCCTATACACTAGTCTGCCCACTGCACTGCCTATTCTTCTCTCACTTCTCCTATACACTAAATTATACAATTTTTTAATATATATTTTTTCGTAAAAAGTCAAAAAGTCATCCCAAACAATCATATTTTTTTTCTTAACTTTTTAATCCAAAAATTCAAAAGTGCACTTATTTAGGATATCCCAAACAATCCCACATGTTAAGGACCATATCAATAATAAATTTGATCCACACAATTCAAATTATGAGTATTTTTTTCTAAGTTTATAGCATTGTTGAATTTATGCTCTTGTAATTTCTCTTCACTAATATTACAAACCCATAAATTTTACCCAAAAATTACTAATAAATATCAACACACAGTTTAGATTCGTTCGACATATGGACTCGACAAATCTTAATTAAGGGACTGACTATTCTCCAATCTCAAATCAGACTGAACAACATACTATTGGGCCCATTGAGCCCACTTTTAGGTTCTGTTTCGATAATCTGAACCATTTACATTTTAGGGTTCGTCGAATACATCATCTTTACAAAAAATAAAGTCAATCGGATAAAGTCAACCACGTGTTTGGATCAGTTTTATATGGAAAAAAAAAATAATAAACAGTGAGAAAATAAACGATTCATGCAAAATTGATACGAACACGTGATTTCCGATATCCGATCAACTTGATTTTTTACAGGGATAATATACTCGACAAACCTTAAAATGTAACGATTTAGATTATCCAAACGGGACCCAAAAGTGGACTTAATGGCCCAGACTAGACGGTCTAGTCCGATGAAGGACTGGAGACAGTCCAATCCCTAACGCTGTGTTTGGTTCAAGGATTTGAGGAGAAATTTGGAAATAGAAATAGAAAATGATGGTAAAATATAAATAAAATATACCTATATTTCACATAATTTTACACTTTTTTTCCTTTCTCTTTCTAAATCTTTTTCCAATAATGAATTATTGGCACAAAATTAAGGGTTCCAAGACTTGCTGCACTATCACTAGATCAAGACTGAGCTCACAGAAGTAGTACTCTAGTTAACAAACCTTAAATTTAGTCTAGTGAGGAATATTATGATGATACCCATTAAGCTCCTTAAAAAAATGGGTCTCTATGATGTCAAAATCCATGGCACTAGTGTTAAGGTAAGGGTAGTAGATCATGAAGACTTGATCAGCTTAGGCCTTTCCGAGTTAAGATCTGAGGTCACTACTCCAACTGTTGTTGGACTTGTGGTTAAGGAGTCTATGATGTTGAAACTTTGTGTCGGAAATCGGTGCCTGGTGATTCTAATGAATCGCTTGGGTTCAAATTCAATACCTCAATGCCTAAAGAATTTTCTGGAAGACCAAGAAATTTGTTTCGTGGGTGTCAATTTGATTAGCGGAGTTTATACTTTGAGGCAAAATTGGCGAATAGAATGCAAGAGCAGAGTTGAAGCGCAGGAGTTGGCTGCTAGAGTTCTTAAGAAGCCCGATCTTAGTGCTGGATTAGCAACATTAGCTGCTGAAGTTGGAATAGCTTGGGAGGCATCCAAATATCTGCCTTCTTTCAGCTGGGGTGCTTTGGTTTTTTCAGATGAACAAATTAAGTATGTTGTTGAAGATGTTTATGCATCTTTTCTGATTGGAACCAAGCTTCTTGGCAAGCTTTAAATTTCATCTTCTTCCATCTAGCTGTGTATTTTGTTGGTCACGCTCAAATGCTTGAAGTGTTGCAATGCTTGAAGTGTCACCTGTTTAGTCTTTGTTATATGTTTTGCAGGTGCTCAATACGAGTGTTTAAGGGTAATTTCTATAATATCCCATTTTATGTGTGTGTGTGTGTGGGAGATTTTATAATGTATAATCAGGTTATTTGATCTAATGATTGTGTAATATCTTTTGTGATGTAAGGTTTTAGAATCAACTCATATAAAGAGGAGTTTGTTACTCTTTTATGGTGGTGTTTATTTCTCTCCCCTTATGGTTTATATGTAAGTAGTAGTGGAGTGGTTGTTGAGTTATTTAATCACTAATGGTGTAATATTTCTCATATTTGTAATTACTCTCCTGTCAATTGACCACAAAACAAAACAAAACAAAAAACAAAAAATTATAATTTTAAGGCAAATTATTTTAAAAAATTCATAATTTGAGTCTTATATATAACAAAATAAATCTAAATTTTTTATTTTGTCAATTTAAATTCTAATATTTTGTTTTGTTTTCAATATAAACCATTTGTCTATTTTCGTTAAGTAAAATTGATAAAAAAAATGTCTATTTTAGTTATTACCCTTTCTTCGAGTTTAATAACTAAAATATCATTTTTTTTAGATTAATGGTTTAAATTGATAAAATTAAAATTTTATTTTGTTATAAGGCTTAACCTTGGGATTTTTTGTAATTTCTCTAAATTTTATAATACATCTCCAAAATTTTGAGGTGTACAATATGTTCTACTTACGACATTTGTAATCTTTGGTTAGGATCTATTGTGATGTTAGTTATACATTGATTATGAATCATTGTGGTATTAGTTATAAATCATTGTAATATTAGTTATGACCTATCATAATTATTATTTTGGTAGTATAAGGTATTTGTTTTTTTTTTTTTTAACAGAGTAAGGTATTTGGTTATAATTTTTTTTTAATTATGACAGAAATAATTTATGATAATTAGAAACACTGCAATGTATTCTAGAATGACCCTTTTATAATACATTAATGTTGATAGTACAGCTCTATCATAATTAAATTATTTTTAATCATAATGAAAAAAACAAAACATTCCTTAATTATAACAAAATAACATTTACAATGAGTAACATCGCAAGTAACCAAGTTGTAACTAAGGTTATATGGCACACCTCTTTTTTAAGTGTTTATTAGAAAATATTTTGGTACTTTTCATCTCGTCCGGTTTGAAATTTTTAAAAAAATAATTTTTTGAATTTTCTATTCGTGCTTTTTTTTAGTGAAATTTTTTAACATTTTAATCAAATTTTTTTATTTTACTTTTTAAATCCACTAAAAAATTTGTACTCTTAAAATTTGTACAAAAAGTTTTAAAAAATCTATTGAATACAAAAAAATACGAAAATATATTGTATTTATATATATATATTATTTTTTGTATTCAATGTATTTAAAAAAAATACACAAATTTTATACTTTAAGTAAGTTACAAACTAAAAAATAATTGATTAAAATATTTAAAAATTCACTAAAAATTCAAAAAAGAAAAAAAAACACACACACACACACATTAAAAACTCGTACTACAATTTTTGAAAACTCTAAGGCAAACAATTTTTAGTTGGAACAGGCTAATTTTCAAAGCCCGGAAACTGAACAAAATAAGAAAATAAACATAAAATTGAGTCAATTTTGTAGTAGTGAATAACAAACAAAGGCTGCTAACTACAACTAAGGCCTCGTTTGGCAACAGGCCGGTTTAGCCAAAAAGTTAAAAAATTACTAAAAAAGTCAAAAAGCCAACAACTCATACCAAAAAGTCAAAGATTCTCTTTTCTCTCTACTTTTTACACATCTTTTCGTAAAAACCCAAAAAGTCATCCCAAACATACTGATTTTTTTTAGCTCATATTTTAGCCAAATAACCAAAAAGTTACTAAATTAGCCTATTCTCAAACGAGGCCTAATTTGGACTCTTTACACTATGTTTGGCAACTTCGGAGGGAGAAGAAAAAAGAAATGATTAAGTTACAAGGAAAAAGAAAATAAAATATTGTCATTTATTTTCATTTTGTTTTGACATAAGAAAGAAAATAAAAGAAATGATATGAATTTCTCTTCTATCATGTTTGGTTAAGTTATATAAAAAAAATAAAATGAAATGATGTAATGTTATATTACCAAATTAATTTTTTTTTTTATATATCTGTTAGTTTTTTTATTTATTCTATATCTAAAAGGGTAATTTTTGTATTATAATAAAATAATATTTAGTGGTTTTATTTCTATAGACTTTTGGAGAGATTGAAAATAGGGGTTACGAAATAAATGTGTTTCTCTCTATTTCTTTTCATTTCTCTCATATTTGGTAATTCAAATAAGGAATTGAAATCAATTTCTCTCCATTTCTTTTCTTTTCTCCCCAAATCACTCAAACCAAACACAATGTTAAGATTATATTTTTTTGGAAGATTTGATGAGGGAAAAGAAAAAAAAGAAGAAACGCAGTATCACTTTTTGTTTGATTATAATAAAAAATACATGAAAAAAAAGGAGAGAGAGAGAGAGAAATGTAATTTCACTTTTTATATTTTAAGTTACTCTTTTCTTTCCCAAAATCCCAACTCAACCAAACATTCAACCCTTTTTCTTTTTTTCCACTTCCTAACTCAACCAAACATAACTTAGAATTCAAATCATATAAATTCTTTCTCCTTTCCTTTCTAGTATTTTCCTTTCTCTTTTTATTTTCCTCATCAAATTATCTATTCAAAGACAGCCTAAGGCCTTGCCAAATTGAGTAAATTAAAACTCTCCATTCATAAATCTAATTTTAAATTTTTCTCTATCCAAAGGTACACACTCTAAAATAATTTGTCAGGAAACTCTTAAAATGATCAAATTACCCAACTATATATATATATATATATTGTATTTCAAACCAAACCCTAACCCTAACCAAACTTCTCTCTCGCCTTCACCACGCTGATCTGAACCTTTCCAGCGGCGACACCACCACCGCCGACAACCAGATCTGGAAGTGACGTAGAACCGACGCTGGCAACTAGTTCTGGAATCGCCGCCTGCAGATTTGTTCATTCGGCTGCCAAAACCCTAACTCCAACAGATCTGTTTCACACCACCACCTCTATTGCCGCCGACACCACCACCTCTGTCCGCCTTCCTTGATCTCGCCGCCGTTGCTCGTTTGATGATAATGAAGCAATGATCTCTAGGGTTTTTACTTTTCTCTCTCTCTCTATATTCTATTCAATCTCACTTGTCTCTACTTCGATTCACGAGTATCGTAACGAATCCTTCGTCGCTGCTCAGTCCAAGGTCTTTTTCTTCTATGGCGGTAATGAAGGCCTCTACGCTTCAATTCATCTGCCAATTCTTCCTACAAAGCCAAGTCTTTCATTAGGTATACTCTTCCTCATCAAAATTGAGTATTTGACTATTTATTTGTGTGTTTTTGCATAATTTGGATCATTACATATGTCGAGATTGAGATAGATGTAAGAGATGGTTTTAGCGGTTCAAAACTCTGAAATCGATTTTAGAGGCTAGGGTTCAAAGATGGTCTGAGATCGACAATGCGGTGATTTAAATTTGTTGGTGATCTATTAGGTGTTTGTGTGTATGTGTCGATGTGTGCGGGTGATCTGTTGAAATTTGGAGTGATCTGTTGTTCATCGACAATTTGATGCAATAACAATAGATCACTCCAAATTTTTAAAGAATTTTAACAAAGTATATATATATATATATATTTGAAGTTGAAATTGAGAACCTCTTTGATTTGATCTAGATCAGAGCAAAAACTTTATCTAAATTCAGAATCAGATCATCTCAAAATCCACATTTGATTGTTTCAAAACTGATTACTTCGTTAAAATCCTTGTTGAATTTATCACATTTGTTTTGAATCAATTGCTATAAATGGTGAATTAAATTTACATTCAACTCTATTTTTGTTCTAATAAAAACAATTGTAGGTGATGCTGTGGAAGAGTAAGAATGTAACAGTGGGGATTCTGGTGGTAACACTTGCTACTTGGTTAGTGCTTGAGAAATCTAGTTACACTCTTACTAGTTCATTTGGGAAGGAGATTGGTTTTTTTTTACTATTTTAGCCTGAGGCTAAAAAGCCTTGTTTAAGAAGAATTTTTAAATTTTTTTGACTTTTTGTAAGAGAAAAAATGTAATGATTATAAGTTAGATATGATGTTTTGTCTTATTAGGTTAAAAAGTCTATTTTATCTTTTTATAACTAAAATAGCCCTAAACCCAACCTAATTCATCTTCCCAACGAAGCTTATATCATTTGTCTCTAGTGTTCTCCAGCTTCTATCACAGATTTTCTCGACAACCAAACAGACTTTTCCCCCGCAGATTTCATGACGAATGGTTTCCCAGATTTTTTTTCCCAAATTTCATGACTGATCATCTGTGACCTAAAAATTGAATATGATTTGTGTTCTCACTATTTGTTGTTGTTGTTCCAAGATCATTTTGTTGAGCTTTAGTCCTCTCAGAGATTGATTTATATCCCAAAAAGTTGAACTTCTAATTCATCCCTATTTCTCTCGAAGAAGAGCGCCCATGAAATTCTGGACTCTTATAACTCACGTTGTGACCAACTCTTAGATCGGCCAAAGAGACTAGTAGATAAAGAACCCAGATTAAGTTTACGCAAGAAAAAAGAAAATAAAATTATGTGGTTTATTCTCTACTCTTTCATTGTGTTGATTATTTCGACATAAGAAAGGGAAAATAATGATTACTAAACGTAGATGGATATCACACGTAATTGAAAAATCTCAAATATTAAATAATACTTATTTGGTATGTTCGGTTATATTGTAACGTTAATTACTAAAAAAAGAAATAAAAATCGATACAATGATTATAATATTAGTAGTATAATTGCCTCATACCACTGGCATTCAATTGAGGACCTACATCAACTAAAGTCACTTTAGCCTAATGGTAATAAATTAAATCTATAATTTTTGTTTTTGTATAATTATACATAGTATAGGCTCTAATTCATCTTTAATTTAATACGTACATAGCACGATGCTAAAACAATTAAACTAATGACAAAGGTTAAACTACTTTTGTTAGGTAAATAATATAAAATAATATTTAGTGGCAACGCGAGGAAATTCTCATCTATAGACTTTAGGACAGAGGAAGAATATAAGGAAAAATGTTGTAGAAAAGTCCATGAAAGAGACACTCGTGTATATTCTCTATCAGTCATACTTTACATTTACTATATGTCATTTTGGTCATAACACTACAATCAAATAAGGATTGAACTCTAATTCTCTACACTAGTTTCACTTCTCGTGTTTCTCTTATCTCTTCTACACCATGGGATCGTAGACGCTTCACAAAAACACATGTAAACCAGGGCATGATTATACATTTTATGGAAGACATATTGACGGAGAAAAGAATAGGATAATAGAACGTCGAAATTATTTCACTTTTTGTATGAGAGATTAATAATATGATAAATACATGAAAAAAGAAAGAGAGACATCGACCGATGAAGTAATGGCATAATTTCACGCTTTATATTATTATCACGATATTGAGAGTCGACAATCTTTCATTCTTTCCCTGAAAAAGCCTATGAAATATGATACTATAACAAATCGCCCATACATTCAACCAAACATATCACTAAATCTAGATAAAAAAATAAAAGGAACCTTATAATATTTATTATGTTGTTTGTGACACACACACTTATCACATCATACTATACACGAATACGCTCATATCACTCGCTAACTGGTAGGGTCCAAATGATGTGACTTGATAACATATATCTTTATTTCTTTCATCACATTTCTTATATAGTATAATATAATTTGATCTATCATCTTTTTATCTTATATTCATCATCAAAGTAAGTATTAATAACTAACTAAATTTAGGTCTACAACTAAGAAAATTACGTAAGTAACAGAACAAGGCTATATAGTACACCATTGCCAGAATTGAATGTTTGAAAAACTAAATTATATAACAAAACTCTTACTCTACCATTCATAAAACTACATAATTTTTAAAATTTTTCTCTATCCAAATAGGCTTACAAGACGACTCAATTAAGCTAAATAATAATAATGATAAGTAGAGGAAACTCTAAATGGGGTCGAAGACGCAAAATATGCAATCGCCAACAGACGATAATCTCCATTATCTTGAAATGCTATTGTTATTTCTGTTTCAAGCACAAATGAACGCACTACTATATGTCCTGAAGTCAAAGTACTCATCTACTCTGTCCGTCATTACCTAGCCGCCTGAATCTGACACGCTTTTTTTTCCTACTGCGGCGACAAACTGACCTTCTGCCATGAAAAAACGGCAACTACTGCAACGATCAACAGGTCGATGCGATCTTAATAACCAGATTATTTGGTCTAAGCACCCTTCGTAATATAAGGTTTTGAAACCAACTTTTATAGAGAGGAGTTTGACACTCTTCTACAATATCCCATTTTATGTGTGTGGGGGAGATTTTATAATGTATGATCAAGTTATTTGATCTAATGATTGTGTAATATCTTTTGTGATGTAAGGTTTTAGAATCAACTCATATAAAGAGGAGTTTGATACTCTTTTATAGTGGTGTTTATTTCTCTCCCCTTATGGTTTATATGTAAGTAGTAGTAGTAGTAGTGGTTTAAGGGTAATTTCTATAATATCCCATTTTATGTGTGTGTGTGGGGGAGATTTTATAATGTATAATCAGATTATTTGGTCTAAGTGTAACACCCTTCGTAATATAAGGTTTTGAAATCAACTTTTATAGAGAGGAGTTTGACACTCTTCTACAATATCCCATTTTATGTGTGTGGGGGAGATTTTATAATGTATAATCAAGTTATTTGATTTAATGATTGTGTAATATCTTCTGTGATGTAAGGTTTTAGAATCAACTCATATAAAGAGGAGTTTGATACTCTTTTATGGTGGTGTTTATTTCTCTCCCCTTATGGTTTATATGTAAGTAGTAGTGGAGTGGTTGTTGAGTTATTTAATCACTAATGGTGTAATATTTCTCATATTTGTAATTACTCTCTTGTCAATTGACCAAAAAACAAAACAAAACAAAAAACAAAAATTTATAATTTAAAGGCAAATTATTTTAAAAAATTCATAATTTGAGTCTTATATATAATAAAATAAATCTAAATTTTTTATTTTGGCAATTTAAATTCTAATATTTTGTTTTGTTTTCAATATAAACCATTTGTCTATTTTCGTTGAGTAAAATTGATAAAAAAAAAATGACTATTTTAGTTATTACCCTTTCTTCGAGTTTAATAACTAAAATATCATTTTTTTTAGATTAATGGTTTAAACTGATAAAATTAAAATTTTATTTTGTTATAAGGCTTAACCTTGGGATTTTTTGTAATTTCTCTAAATTTTATATTACATCTCCAAAATTTTGAGGTGTGTACAATATGTTCTACTTATGACATTTGTAATCTTTGGTTAAGATCTATTGTGATGTTAGTTATACATTGATTATGAATCATTGTGGTATTAGTTATAAATCATTGTAATGTTAGTTATGACCTATCATAATTATTATTTTGACAGTATAAGGTATTTTTTTTTTTTAACAAAGTAAGGTATTTGGTTATAATTTTTTTTAAATTATGACAGAAATAATTTATGATAATTAGAAACACTGCAATGTATTCTAGAATGACCCTTTTATAAGACATTAATGTTGATAGTACAGCTTTATCATAATTAAATTATTTTTAATCATAATGAAAAAAACAAAACATTCCTTAATTATAACAAAATAACATTTACAATGAGTAACATCGCAAGTAACCAAGTTGTAACTAAGGTTATATGGCACACCTCTTTTTTAAGTGTTTATTAGAAAATATTTTGGTACTTTTCATCTCGTCCAGTTTGAAATTTTTTAAAAAATAATTTTTTGAATTTTCTATTCGTGTTTTTTTTTAGTGAAATTTTTTAACATTTTAATCAAATTTTTTTATTTTACTTTTTAAATCCACTAAAAAATTTGTACTCTTAAAATTTGAACAAAAAGTTTTAAAAAATCTATTGAATACAAAAAAATACGAACATATATTATATTTATATATATATATTATTTTTTGTATTCAATGTATTTAAAAAAAAATACACAAATTTTATACTTTAAGTAAGTTACAAACTAAAAAATAATTGATTAAAATATTTAAAAATTCACTAAAAATTCAAAAAAGAACAAAAAAACACACACACACACAAATTAAAAACTCGTACTACAATTTTTGAAAACTCTAAGGCAAACAATTTTTAGTTGGAACAGGCTAATTTTCAAAGCCCGAAAACTGAACAAAGCAAGAAAATAAACATAAAATTGAGTCAATTTTGTAGTAGTGAATAACAAACAAAGGCTGCTAACTACAACTAAGGCCTCGTTTGGCAACAGGTCGATTTAATCAAAAAATCAAAAAGTTATTAAAAAAGTCAAAAAACCAACAACTTATACCAAAAAGTCAAATATTCTCTTTTCTCTCTACTTTTTACACATCTTTTTGTAAAAAGCCAAAAAGTCATCCCAAACATACTGATTTTTTTTAGCTCATATTTTAGCCAAATAGCCAAAAAGTTACTAAATTAGCCTATTCTCAAACGAGGCCTAATTTGGACTCTTTACACTATGTTTGGCAACTTAAGCGGGAGAAGAAAAAAGAAATGATTAAGTTACAAGGAAAAAGAAAATAAATTATTGTCATTTATTTTCATTTTGATTTGACATAAGAAAGAAAATAAAAGAAATGATATGAATTTCTCTTCTATCATGTTTGGTTAAGTTATATAAAAGAAATAAAATGAAATGATATAATGTTATATTACCAAATTAAATTTTTTTTTTTTATATATCTGTTAGTTTTTTTATTTATTCTATATCTAAAAAGGTAATTTTTGTATTATAATAAAATAATATTTAGTGGTTTTATTTCTATAGACTTTTGGAGAGATTGAAAATAGGGGTCATGAAAGAAATGTGTTTCTCTTCATTTCTTTTCATTTCTCTCATATTTGGTCATTCAAATAGGGAATTGAAATCAATTTCTCTCCATTTCTTTTCTTTTCTTTTCTTCCCAAATCACTCAAACCAAACACAATGTTAAGATTATATTTTTTTGGAAGATTTGACGAGGGAAAAAAAAAAGAAGAAACGCAGTATCACTTTTTGTTTGATTATAATAAAAAATACATGAAAAAAAAGAGAGACAGAGAGAAATGTAATTTCACTTTTTATATTTTAAGTCACTCTTTTCTTTCCCCAAATCCCAACTCAACCAAACATTCACTTAAACCCTTTTTTTTTTTTTTTCCACTTCCCAACTCAACCAAACATAACTTAGAATTCAAATCATATAAATTCTTTCTCCTTTCCTTTCTAGTATTTTCCTTTCTCTTTTTATTTTTCTCATCAAATTATCTATTCAAAGACAGCCTAAGACCTTGCCAAATTGAGTAAATTAAAACTCTCCATTCATAAATCTAATTTTAAATTTTTCTCTATCCAAAGGTACACACTCTAAAATAATTTGTCAGGAAACTCTTAAAATGATCAAATTACCCAACTATATATATATATATTGTATTTCAAACCAAACCCTAACCCTAACCAAACTTCTCTCTCGCCTTCACCACGCTGATCTGAACCTTTCCAGCGGCGACACCACCACCGCCGACAACCAGATCTGGAAGTGACGTAGAACCGACGCTGGCAACTAGTTCTGGAATCGCCGCCTGCAGATTTGTTCATTCGGCTGCCAAAACCCTAACTCCAACAGATCTGTTTCACACCACCACCTCTATTGCCGCCGACACCACCACCTCTGTCCGCCTTCCTTGATCTCGCCGCCGTTGCTCGTTTGATGATAATGAAGCAACGATCTCTACGATTTTTACTTTTCTCTCTCTCTATATTCTATTCAATCTCACTTGTCTCTACTTCAATTCACGAGTATCGTAACGAATCCTTCATCGCTGCTCAATCCAAGGTCTTTTTCTTCTATGGCGATAATGAAGGCCTCTACGCTTCAATTCATCTCCCAATTCTTCCTACAAAGCCAAGTCTTTCATTACGTATATTCTTCCTCATCAAAATTGAGTATTTGACTATTTATTTGTGTGTTTTTGCATAATTTGGATCATTACATATGTCGAGATTGAGATAGATGTAAGAGATGGTTTTAGCGGTTCAAAACTCTGAAATCGATTTTAGAGGCTAGGGTTCAAAGATGGTCTGAGATCGACAATGCGGTGGTTTAAATTTGTTGGTGATCTATTAGGTGTTTGTGTGTATGTGTCGATGTGTGCGGGTGATCTGTTGAAATTTGGAGTGATCTGTTGTTCATCGACAATTTGATGCAATAACAATAGATCACTCCAAATTTTTAAAGAATTTTAACAAAGTATATATATATATATATTTGAAGTTGAAATTGAGAACCTCTTTGATTTGATCTAGATCAGAGCAAAAACTTTATCTAAATTCAGAATCAGATCATCTCAAAATCCACATTTGATTGTTTCAAAACTGATTACTTCGTTAAAATCCTTGTTGAATTTATCACATTTGTTTTGAATCAATTGCTATAAATGGTGAATTAAATTTACATTCAACTCTATTTTTGTTCTAATAAAAACAATTGTAGGTGATGCTGTGGAAGAGTAAGAATGTAACAGTGGGGATTCTGGTGGTAACACTTGCTACTTGGTTAGTGCTTGAGAAATCTAGTTACACTCTTACTAGTTCATTTGGGAAGGAGATTGGTTTTTTTTTACTATTTTAGCCTGAGGCTAAAAAGCCTTGTTTAAGAAGAATTTTTAAATTTTTTTGACTTTTTGTAAGAGAAAAAATGTAATGATTATAAGTTAGATATGATGTTTTTTTTTATCTTTTTGTGACTAAAATAGTTCTAAACCCAACCTAATTCATCTTCCCAACGAAGCTTATATCATTTGTCTCTAGTGTTCTCCAGCTTCTATCACAGATTTTCTCGACAACCAAACAGACTTTTCCCCCGCAGATTTCATGACGAATGGTTTCCCAGATTTTTTTTCCCAAATTTCATGACTGATCATCTGTGACCTAAAAATTGAATATGATTTGTGTTCTCACTATTTGTTGTTGTTGTTCCAAACAGTAGATTGGGGGGGGAAGGATTAAAACAATTAATGGATGCAAATAAATTGAACAGATTTTTTTTTTTTTTTTTGTTAATAGATTTTTCTTTTTTTTAATAGATTTATTTATTTATTTATTTATTTTTTATATGCCGTTGAATAACATATGTTTATATATTGTGTGTGTGTGTGTGTGAGAGAGAGAGAGAGAGAGGTTCATACATAGGAAGCATTTTAAAAAGATAAAATTAGAGGGCCCTTTTGCTATCCATCAATCTATGAGAATTTGAACAGATAAAGATAATGTATTGAACAAATAAATTGTTTTAACAAAAAAAATTGAAAAGATCGAATTTCAAAATATAAAATTCAAGGAAAAAAATTAAACAAATAAGAATAAAACTTGAACTAAAAAGATCATAAAATTAAACAGATAGGGTAAAAAAATTGAATAGATAAATATAAATTTGAACAGATAAGCAACGAAATTCAACAAACAACAAAATTCAACAAACAGACATAAATTTGAATAGATAGGGAAAAATATTTAAACAAATAAAAAATAATTTTAACAGATATATATAAATTTAAATAGATAGTCGAAAAAAAGCCTAACAAATAAAAAAAAGTTAACCAATAAATTAAGGAATAAAATTAAAAACAAAATGTCTTTCAAAATCAACAAAATGGCTACTCACAAAATTATTTTACAAAAGGTTGACATCTCACCAACAAAAAATATTTACTGAACCTAGGCCCGTTTGATTGTTCAAATTAAATATAAGGGTTTGAGGAAGATATGTAATACTTAAGAATAAAGATGAAATATAATATGTTGTAAGATATGAGATGGATTACATATATTGTGGGATTACTTATATTATGTTTAGTTAAAATAAGGTATAGGATGGGATAAGAATTGAGTAATTATTTTTGACTTTTGGATGAAAAATTCTCTATATCCGATAGTGGGAATATATAATATCATGAGGGTTTGTATTGCATATCCCCTTTTTGAGGGATATATTATCCTAACTCTATATCCGAAGCAACCAAACACAGAATATAGGAAAACAAAAATATATATAAGACTCACCTCATATTATATCCGGTCTCCCCTCATATCCGCCCTTTATATGCCCCTAATAGGGTCTTAATGCCTTAAACAATTGTTAGAGTGAATTTTTCAACAATTTTTCTAAATCAAATCGAACATAGGAACAAGTAGATGCAAAGTTCTGTGAGATCATAGAAGTACCTCCTAGCTAGGAAGCCGGACAAAAAGAATCTAGATACGCTTGCAATATCGAGAATCTACAAGCTAGGTTGAACAATCTAATCCCAAACCTACCAATAGTATAGTGGCAAGAAGTCGGTGTGCTCAAAATTAATAGGCACGAGTCAAAAATACTAAAATCCACAACCGGAAATCATGTACCTTCCTTTCACATGAAAGGTACCCTGCAAAAATAAATATAGGAAAAATTAATGGTTTGTTGAAGAGTTAAAAATGGTCAGACGGAAGTAGTTTTGCGAATATCATCATAGAAATCAGTCTTAAGCAAGAAATTATGAACTCAAACTTGCCATAGTCACCTAGCACCCACTTGTGCTAGACTGAATAAAGATATACCAATGATAGCACTGGTGTTAAATCACCAAACCAGTTGTTTCCATAATTAAATCTAAGACTTCATGTATCTGATACTCTTTCTACCAGAAGGATCTTTACAGTTTAATAATCTAAAAGTTGGTTCTTAATGAAATCACTTTCACTTGCAGCGCCACAGGCAATTCTTATGCGAAGGAAGCATATATGTTGGCCTGCAACTATATTTTGGAAAACACATGTTCTTGGCACAACTTCAAGACTTGGATTGATCATGTAAAACACTGGCTGACATATACTGTCCAAAGAACAAGAAAGAAGCATCTTGTTTGCAACCATTGAGCAAGAATGCAGGTTCAATTTAGTTATGAAAAGCAAATAAAGAAGGAGAAGGAGGAGAAGAAGAACCAGGAAAGAACATGTTTGCAATCATTGAGCAAGAATGTGGGGTTCAAATTAGTTATGAAAAGGAGAAAGTAAAACACTGATAAAAGCATGTGGCCATTTTGTGGGGACTGATATATTAACTTCAATAAACACTGAATTGGATCCTGTATGGACTTTAAATATTATTCATGGGGCACTTAAAACCATGGTTGTAAAAATTGGGATATGTGGGATTTGTGGGAGGGTCTCATGGTTCGGGTCGTAGGATTGGATCATGGATAAAACGATCCATGAGAATCATAAGATTCTACTTCTATAAAAAAAAAAAAAAATAAAGTAAGAATACCAATAACGATAATATGTATTCAAAATAAGATGAAAAATCACTAGCTCCTACAATCCTACAGAATCTCACATGAACCTACAGGATATAATACCAAATTTACAACAATTTGAATCATTTTGACAATTTAGGGCATAATTTTGAAAACCAAGTTGGACTTCAGAATGTCCAGACCCACAAAAAGGGGAAAATTATGTGACGATGGGAACACAAAGTTGGAGGGTTGCTTAGTGAAGGTGCATGCCACGGTCTTTACATAACAAGAATGCTCATATGAAAATGTAATATTTGGTCACAGCACCCATTTTTCTCAACACTCTAGTCTAAAAAAACGATATGTAAAAGATCCACCAACTAAAGTAGATTCAGGATATATGTCGCTAGCATTATACTCTGTATCGGTGTCAAGCACTTTTTGACTCTTGAGGAATTACAGTAATCACTTACTTATAGGACCATAAGTAAGGCCCTTGTTATTATAGTGTTTGAATTTCCTATTCTCCAACTAGCAAACTAAGAAGGCAACCTCTCTTATTTATTAGACATTAGGAAAAATGGGGGTAGGTATGGATGCAGGTGTGGGTACGGTATGGATTCGCCGATATGTCTACAAAAAATATATATTTTTATTATTAATACTAATACATGACATATAATAATCCAAAGATCAAATGTAAAAATTAAAATAAAATAAAAAATAAAAAATTTGAAGTATTTGTAATGGTCCAAAAAAGAATACTTTTTATATTTTGATAATTGTAAAAATAGAAAATTGTTTGAGGGCTCAAAATCGTTGGCTCCAAATTGGCTTGAAACCCAAAACAACGTCGTTTTGGGTTTCCTTTTTTTTTTCTTTTTTTCTTCCTTTTCTTGCTTTTTTTTTTCTTGTTTTAGAACACAGAAAAACAGAGGCGAGAGAGAGAAAGGAGAGAAGAGAAGAGAAGAGGAAGAGAGAAGAAGGAGAAAAGATGGGGAGAAGGAGGAGGAAGAGAAGAAGACGGTGATGGCGGTGATGACGAAGGAGGAAGATCGACAGTGATGGCAGTGATCGGAGATTCAGATCTAAATCGGATCTGAATCTTTTTTTTTTTTTGGGTGATGATGATGTTGATGAAGATGTTGATGATGATGATGAAGATGTTGATTTTTATTTTATTTTTTATTTTTTATTTTTTTCCCTAGTGGATCTAATCTAAAGATGTTGATGATGTTGATGAAGATGTTGGCTGTCTAAAGATGTTGACGATGTGTTGATGATGTTGATGAAGATGTTGGTTGTTGATGATGTGTTGATGATGTTCTTCTTCTTCTTCTTCTTCTTCTTCCAGCGAGAAAGAAAAAAGAAAAGGAAAAAAAAAAAAAATTTCCAAAACGACGTTGTTTTGGATAAGGGGCAAATTCGAGCTTGAAAATTTCGAGCCTATAGCAGCTTTGAACACCAAATATTTTTTAAGTTTTAAAAAATAGGCATAACACAATTATTCTAGTATCTTTTTTATATAAAAAAATTACATTATGCCCCAAAGTACCCACAAAAGTACCCAAGCCATACCCATCTCCCATCCCGTAGCCAAAGTATTTAGCATACTAGATACGTATTTCACATACCCAACGCGCAGCCTTACCGGTATGCATATCCGTATCGGATAAATGCGCGGTACTCATACGGCAATATTTTTGAAGTACCCATGCTTCATAGATTAGAAGTAATCCTCCGATTGAATGATCATGAGAGCTCAACAGGGTGTTTCAGCCTTCAAGCTGGATGGTAAAACCATCTAAATTAGAACCCATCTCTGGCTAGTTAGAACTCAAAAAGGAAGACGGAAAATATTGAACCTGCTATACTGCGGTTCCAGACCCAAGGCACCCAGCTATGCACTCCTAACTGATGTATCAAAAGGGGGGAGGGGGGGGCTCTTGGACTAGACCTCATGTCTATCAAGCAATAAATTGTTTCACCTTATATTCCTCATGAATGAGGATGAATATTGGGGGTGTTTGGGAAGAGGATTGGGCTAAAATAGTCCACTAAAAGACAAAATAGGTTAAAATAGTCAATAAGATAAAATGTCACCTCCAACCCATAATAATTTCACTTTTTCTCTCACAATCATCAAATCAACTATAAAAAAAAGCCAACCAACTTTCTAAACACAACTATTTTAGCCAGGTTAAAATAGCCAAATAGCCAAATAAAATAGCCCAACTTCCTAAACAAGACAATTGACAACTGTCCAAATAGAATTAAAAATAAATAAAAAATAAAAAAGACAATTAAATAACTCAACCTCTCCAACTGTAAGAGACCTACCTCCAACAGGTACGTCATGGTAAAAGTACTGCAAGCGTAAAGGATTAAGGTACACCACAAGTGGTAAATAAGAAAAATACTGGGTCTTTGGCCCTAAGTTGCCACACATCTCGAGTCTTATCAATATTATGGAACTGCTTTACAATGTTCAGCAAAGAGTTCTTCAAGACTTGTGCCAATTAAAAGCTCATATTTAAGGATACCACAACGGGCAAATATACAAGTTTTTCAAAAGGATAGCATGAAAGTCATAATTTATCCATATCCAAGTATTGAAATCCATCATTTGGCAAGCAATCATCAAAGTAATGAGACAACTCTCAAGCAATTCTAAAGTTGTAGACTTGAATACATCCAGGACATCCATTCATACCCTGCAGCAATTCTGATTGTGCAGTTGCAAGTTCCAAAACTATGATGGACAAAGAATAGTACATTATCACTGAAAGTAAAGAAACTCATTGAGATGACAAAGATGAGAACCTGCTTCACAAACAATAGGCTATAAAGAACCAAAACTCGCAAGGTGGTAACTTGAATGCAACACAAAAGGACTAGGAAAGATTTCTACTCGATCACCATAAAATATCGGGAGACTTACGCGTAAGTCCTAATAGGTGGACTTATTGTCCAATAGGTCCTATGATAATTAATGGTATCTTTCATCAAATACTATTAAAAAACATCACTAATTGTTAATTTTAAGCGGCAGTTTGAAAATTGTCACAAAAAATGTCACTAATTATAAATTTTAGTGACATTTTAAAAAAATATCACAAAAAAAGCCACTAATTTTCAACTTTCAGCGATAGTTTAAAAAATTCATTACTGAAAAACGTCACTAATTGTACGTTTTAGCAAAAATTTATAAAAATCGTGACAAAAAAAAGTCACTAATTGTCAATTTTTAGCAACATATGTAAAAAATGTAACAAAAAATTATTTTTAGTAACAATTTTAATAGGACTTGATGGGAGTTAAGACCAACTATTAGCCTAAAATATCCTCCATACAAAGGAAGGTATTCTTGACAACTTCTGATTTCATTCCTTTCCACCAATTCAAACTCAATTTTGCAGAGGTGCAATAGATCACTACCCCATCTGTTCACCAACCTCATCTCCAGGAAGAAAAAATAAAGGAAAAACTATGGCTCTGTTTGGTAGAGCTTTTGAAATGTAATTCTATCCCTTAGTTTGAGTGTGTTGTTTGGTTGCAGCTTTAGAAAATTAATTCCACACTCACTTTTCAAAACACTTTTCAAAACATTCACTTTTCAATATTATATGTCACATCACTCAATTCAAACTCTTTTTAAAACTCAAAACCAAACAAATTTTTCACATTCAAATCAAAATTCAAAAACTCACAAACTCAAAATACAACTCTATTCTCAAATCATAATTCTAAAACTCTACCAAACACAACCTATGTTTCTTTCCTACACCAATTCACATGAATTTGCCTTCTTCTTGTCCTCGGAACGTCCCAAGAAGAATCACAATTCAAACAATACCCTAGCTCCAGCTTTAAAGATTTGGACATACATTGACCTAAGACTATCACACTTCCATAAATTTACTTAATTCTACATCTAGAATCTAACTTGAGACTGGTTTCTAAAGAACATCAGTTCCAGCCACAATCTTTTAACCAAACTTTACTTCGATCCCAATGAACATAGAAGTTTTTAAATCAAACTGCACAAACAAACCATCAAAGATTGGTCCTTGGGTTCTAATAAAATCAAATAACACCCACCAATGCAGCAATACTGAGATTACAATTTCAACACAAAATGAAGTAGAGGAAATTTTCTTGATTCCTTAAATTCTAACGATAATAGAACTCTAGAACCAGAATACCCTAAGCAAACTCACAGACTGGAATATTCTGAAGCATGCAGCAGAATGATGCTACCACACAGATAAATGGACAGAGCATCCACATAGCTGAGAAGAGAAAGTTACACACAAGAACCACTAGCTAAGAAGAGAGAGTTACACACGAGCCAATCGCTAAGAAGAGAGAGTTACAGACAAGAGCCAGAGTCCATACCAAGGCTTGACAAATGCCTAGCTACATCCATGGAGAAGAAGAATTTACTATGATTGAGAAATTTCTTACAGACACATCCATCAAAAATCTCAAACTATCTCAATATATATAAATTGAAAGCCTGTATTTAATTTCCTTTTGGATGGCGACAAATTATAAATTACATATTGCCACAATACTCTAAAGAAGAGTCCTATTCAATGTAGGATCATTGATACTTCTCAACAGTCAACAATATCAACACCTCCAAAATAGTAACCAAACAAGAGTAAAGACAAAATAAAAGTGCAAAAATTGCATTATATCACTATTAAAAAAATATTCCTGACAACAGCCCATTTGGATTGGCTGATTTGGAAAGGAAAAAAAAAATTCTTTTTCTCTTTGTTCATATCGCTTGTTTGGATTAGTAAAGAAAAGAGGAATGGGGTAAAATGGGAAGAAAGGGAGAAAAACTCATTTCTCTTAAAATCCCCATTTTAAATCTCTACAAAATTGGAGAGATTGGGAGAGCATGAAACCAAAAATTACTATTTTTCATAATACAAAAACTACCCTTTAGACATAAAAGCAATAAATTAAAAAAAAAGTTGACGCCTACAAGACATGATAATATAACATGAAACTATTTCTTTTCCTTTCTTTTATGTAGTTAAATCAAATAAAATAGGTGAGAAATCATAATCTTTTCCCTTCTTTTCTCTCCTAGTTATCCAAACAAGGGGGAGAGAAATCAACCATAATACCTTCACTCCTAATAATATAATCATTTCCTTTTCTTTCTTTTTCTTTTTCTTTTTCTTTTTTTCAATTTTTATAAGTTCCGAAACAGAGTGTAAATCATAGTTTGTTTTCTTTTTATTCTTAAAACCCATAAATATAAACTATTGAAGAAAAGATTAATCCAAAAAAAAAATATGAAAATGATTACGTGTTTGCATGGGATGCCGAGTTTCTTGAGCTTCAAAGTGCGAGTTACGAGAAGCTTCGGGAGATCACCAATCTCCGATTCAAGCTTCTCAACGTGAGCTTCTACCCCTTTTCCAACTCCTTTCAGAAACTCCGGAATCCCAACCTTCACTGCAACAACAACCACCAAAACAACCCCCATTAAATCCAAATTACACATATCTAGGGCATATACATTTACATATATATGTATATAAACCCTAAAAGAAGATGTTTACCCAAGTAAGGTGTGGATTTGGAAGAAAAATTAGCGAACCCAGGAACCAAATTGGAAGGAATTGAAAACGCTCTTCTGTTGAAAGGTATGATTTGTCTCCAAGCCATCTTCGATCTGCGTCGATTCAACAATTACAAGATGTATATACATGTGATGTGAGTGAAGTCTCGAGAGAGATCAAGAGGTCATCTTCACCGAGGGTTTTATGAATTTGAGCTAAAACCTCCTCTTAGGGCTCTATGCAGAATGATTCAGGCAAAGCTTAATGGGCCATCTGGTGGTGATAGAGTAAAGCCTGGCCTAAATTGTGTTGGTAATGCTTTACTGATTTGCATTGCGGTGGGCCTTTTCCAGTGGGCTATGTTAGTAGGCTTACAGCAAATGAGAAGAATTAGAGGGAATCAATGGGTGGGCCAGCTCTTTCTGAGATATGGGGTAATTACTCACAAATCCTGTTATAAGGACATGTGCATTATAAAGTCTCACAAGTGTTTGTATAATGAAAAGTTCTAAAAACTGATAATTAGTAATGTTTTTCTAAACTTTTCATTAAAAAATGATAATTAGTGATATTTTTATATGATGAATTTTTCAAATTATCGTTAAATAACAATTAGTAACAATTTTTATAAAAACACAGCTAAAAATAAAAATAGAATTTTGTTATAACAATTAAAAGCGAATAGAACTTTTTAGTGCACCAAAAAGGCAAGAGGACTTATTGGTATACCCATCTTCCCAATAGGGCTTTTCAAGAATCCCTTAATTTTTTATTTGTTTGGAACCTTTTATTCCACAAATTAAGCGATTTATTATTATTTATTTAGTTGGTGGGATTGTTGAACCGAATAATTTTTACACATCTGTACGGGGAAGAAATAATTCTCCTCGTATAATCCTGTTGACTAAGTCCACGCTCCTCCGTATGACGTCGCTTTGTCACCTGAAAACACAAACGTGAGCTAGCCGGCGGGTGTGTGCCGGAAACCTCTCCGATGCCTAAGTCAGAAAACTTGACAAATAGACAAAGCTCTAAGTTCTCAGAAAGATTGTGTTCAATTACCTCCTCCAAGGTGATGATTGTGAGCTTTTATAAGTTTCCAGTGACACAATCCTAGTAGGACTTTTATTCCTCCATGCAGAGTCCTCCTAGGATTCATTCTCCTAAGGATAATGCTTATCCTTTTACACCCTCCCCCACTGCTTAAACCAAGTGGGATGGTTTTTACTTTGGCCGAACTACTATATGACCGAAATAAGCTTGGCTATGCAGAGCCACTGTAATTTGTTGTGGACATGTTATTATAAGTTTGTTATTTTTTATTTCTTATTTTTCCCAATTGAATGTTTTGCGAGCATAACAAATCTTCTCTATGAGTTTCTCTGCATTTGTGTGGAATAGTTAGCATTTTTGTCAACTTGAAGTTAATGTATTTTTGTTTTTGTGATCTTGAAAGTGAATATAGGTTCTTAAATTTCTTTGGATTTTTATTTGTAGTTCAGAGAAAATTATAAGTTTGTAGTTCAAAGTAAATATAAGTTTTTGTTTCCTTGAGCAAAAGTTATTTTTTGTATTTTTTCTTTCAGTTTAGATGGACAGTGCAGTGTTTTTTGTTATCTTGAAGGTGTATATAAGTTTGTAAATTTCTCTGGATTTTGATTTGAGTGCAATATTGCACAATCACACAGAGAAAATTGTAAGCTTGTAGTCCAGTAAAAATCACAAAGAAGCTCATAATTTCATAACAGACCTTCTGAGTGATTTTTGTCTATGATTGTGTTTAATAGTTAGCATTAAATTTCTCTGTGATTCTCTCTAGATTCATTAAGTTTTCTGTTATTTTGTTTTTGTTTTTGTTATCTTGAAGGTGAATATAAGTTTGTAAATATCTCTAGACTTTTATTTGAGTCCAGAGAAAATTATAAGTTGTTATTATAATCCAAAGAAAATTATAATTATTAGAAATTTCTCTGGACTTTTATGTTGTTCTTGTGAAGTATTTTTATATTGAACAAATTATTTTCTTGTTTTTTCTTTCAGTTTCGATGGACAGAGCAGTATTGTTGCTGTGCAAATATGAAAATGATACTATTGTCATTAATGTATCATGTGAATTGAATTTTGAGGTATTGGTTGGCATTTTGCGTAAAACATAGAAGAATTTGAAACCTGAGACAATGTGTATTTCATATTCTATTGTAGGCCATCCGAATTGTATGGTTCGAAATAATATTGATTTTCTAAATATATTGAGGGTTGTTTATGCACGTGGTGTTGATATAATTGATGTTTCAATTATTAGGTGTAGTACTTCTGATTAAGATGGTGAAGTACGGTCTAATTGGGTAGATGTTATGCATGGTGAATTGATAAGCTCGTGGATATTGAAAGAATTCACTCTCTAAGTTTTGTTCTCACCAAGAAAAGGTGTTATTGTCAGTTGGTTGACAAAATAATATTACGAATGTTAGACAAAACTTTGAAGGAGGTGTAGTGGAGTTTCGTACTATTTTATGCAAATATGCTACTGAGGTTGGTTTTCAGTTTACATATGTTAAAAATGACAAGCTGAGGGTTACGGCAGAATGTGCATATAAGGAATCAAGGGGATGTATGTGGCGTGTACATGCTTCAGTTGAAAAAACAAATAGGTTCGAAATGCGTGCACATGGGCACGCAAACCGAGTTAGATCAACTTACGCGCATCTTGACTAATTTGGAGGCTCACGCAAAACGCTCCCTACATGTGGATCAAACAAAACTGAGTTGATAATACCTAGTAGGAATTGAACTTGAGACTTGAAAGAAGCACATCCTCAATCTACAAGTTGTTCCCACTAAGCCAATCCATTAGGATTGTGTAGAGGTTCTTTTTACTTCAATGAAAAGGACTTTAACAGTGAGTGTCAAGTTAAGAACCAATTTGCAATGAGAATATATTGAAAAAAGTAGAGAAAAATGTTGGTGTTTGTTGAGCTTGATAGCAATGGACACAGATCTCTCAATCCAATGGGGGATTTGGGACGAGAGGGCCTCCCCCGAGGGTAAGGGGGTTTTGGGGGATCCTAATGCTATATTTTGTTACTTTTTATAGCAGTTATATTGTACTTTTTTTTCATTCTTTTTGATATAGTGAAACTGGTGTGAACTATGAACATCGATAATTTTACAGATAAATTTCTGTGTCGTTTCTTATATGTAATTGCTCGTTTTTCTTCATGCTATTGTTTGTGTATTTCAGTTATTTCACAACAAAATAGAGAAAGAGATGCCAAAATTATATAATTGATTAATTGAATAATACAACTGCAAGTTGAAATGCATTACCTAACTACTTCTATAGCTACCAAATGAAAGTTCAAGCAAAGGGCTAAATCTGAAATTGCAAGGAATGTAAGCTCTATAACTATGGCTACTCATTGAAAAGGAAAAACAAGATTGTAATTGAAAGAAAAGAAGTACTGAATTTTGTTGATTTATCCTCCTTAACTTCATTTGCTAATTATTGGATTTTTTTATGCTCCCAATAAATCCCAACTTCTCCATCTTCGTTCTGATCTCTATGTTTGACTCCCTCCTTATTTTGAATTTGTATTTGGCTCATAATTTTTTAGATATTAACTAGTACTTGCTAACTCAGCTCTTTATGCGGTTTCAAAAGTCATATAATCTCGTAATTGCTTGTCACGTGTATTTTCACATGGGACTGTTTGTTTGGAGAATAAAAAGGTTGGATGGAGCGGTACTCGGATATAATATAATGTGAGATTAGATGTTTTTTTTATCTTCTTACATATGATGTTTGGTTGTTCTAGATACAACGAGTCGAGATATCATATCCCTCAACAGAAGAGATATGCAATATGGTATAACCATTTGACATGAATTGTCTTTATTTTTAACATGAGTAATCATGTATCTCGCTTTTATTAGAGGATTTGAAGACGACACCAATAAATTTTTACTGTTCAAATTATAAAAACATTTTTTTTTTGGTTCATTAGATTACATTTCCACCGTTTAGGTGCCGTGTGGCATCCAAATAAAAAATCATATTTTTTTCTAATTTTCTTGACGTAGTGATTTTTTTTTATTTAATTTGTATCAAATTTTTTTATCTTTTCAGTTCGTCTAGTGTAAAATAATCTAAAAAATTAAGATAATAAAAATAAAAATATTTTAGAAAATTCACTAAATTTAAATATTTTTTTTTTTTTGTTTTTCTTAGACCTTTTTTCAAATTTTTTTCTTTTTTTGATTCGTTTAATCAAATAAAACTTAAAATTTTATTTATTTATTTATTTTTTTTTTAAGAAAATCACTTTTAAAAAGTCTATCACAAACATAACCTTAAAGGACCGTGAACCATATGATGGGAAATTTGGGGAAAAAATAATAATAACTAAATAAATTAAATTGATAATTTAATAATGAAATTAAAAATTACAATAGTTTAATGGGCAAATTATAAATATACTCATGAGATTTGATTAAAATATGAATCACCCCTTATGATTTTGAAAATTACATTCCAAACCCTTGAGATTTTTAATTTCATAATAAATTGTCCATTTTATTAATAAATTATAAAGTCAATTAACAGTTTTTAATGATGTTAGAAATATGTTTCAATTAATAATTTAAGTAATTTTATTATTGTATATGAGAGGAATTGTGAATTTCATTTTTTTAGTTAATTCTGTTAAATAAAAAATTGTGACAATAGGATATTTGTAATTTTTCAATCATAAGGGGTAATATATGCTTTAAACAAATCTCAATGGGTGTATTTGTAATTTATCCCAGTTCAATTGATAAAAGTAAAATTTTAAAGGGTAAATTACACTAACACCCCTTGAGGTTTTTATTTAATACAAATCCTCCTCACATTTGAAAAATTACACTTATCCCTTGTCAGATTAAAATAACATATTTGTCTCTCAACCTTATACATATAAAAGAATAAAATAATACAAATATTTTGTTCATGTAATTTCAAGAGAAATAACAATCATTTTCTTTGGTTTAACTAACACAAAAAAATGAGTTTTTTTTATTTTTCATTTTTTTTTAATTTTACTGAATTTTTTTTAATATTTTAAGGATATTTTTTTTTTTAATAACACCTAATCTAGGTATACTTAAGAAGTATAATATTTTGTAATTTTTTTTTTTAAAATTCACCAAATATAAAAAATACAAAAATTTAATACATTATCTTAATTTTGTTATATTCAATAGATTTTCTTAAAGTTTTTTGTACAAATTTTATATTTTTTAAATATATCTTGATTAAATTGATCTAATCTAGACATAATGGTGGAAATAAAAATGAAAATTATATTCATATATAAAAATTTATACAAAAAATATTATACAAATGTTATGATAGTGATATTATTGTAAATATAAATCATGTTTATGAGTGTTTTGTTTTAAATTAAAATGTCACCATTAAGCTATATCATCAGGAAAATTCTATTTCCACACACCTACTTATCTCAGTGCACATCATTTCTCAATGCACACACTTATTAATTTGATTATAATTTTTTTTTTATTCCACACACTTCATGTTCCAATTATACCCTACTTTCTATCTTTATATATACACACCACCTAATTTCGCCTTCAACACATCTAATTTTAAAACGGTTGAAACCCTCATTCCACACATTAGTGTTCTAACATTCATATCTGGAAATGGAAAAGCTTTCTGAAAATCCTAGCGTGAGACTTCAATGGCAACGGTGTTCCATCAACCACAAAAACTAGGAACACCCCAAACCGCAAACAAATCATCATAGAACATGTTATGCTCAAATATAATCTACAAAACAACAGAACATGTAAAACCCACAAAAATCATCAACCACAAAAACTGGGAAAGTCCCAAATTTGCAGGTTTACACCCAAAAAAAAGAAAAAAGAACACATAATACCCATAAATTTTCTTTTGTTTTCCTTCAATAGAAAAAGGTGATGGGTACCTTGAAAAAGAGATTAATGGCACGGAACAAGGTAAGACGGATGTGGGGGTTTCGAGTATGAGAGGGGAGTTTGTGACTTGAGCCTTGCCGTTAGATTACGTGATCAAGGTGGCATAGCCAAAGGCAGTTTGGTCGAGGTTCCATATCACGCGGCTGAGTTAGCCCGAGGTTCGGAAGTTGGACTGGGCTAGTTGTTTGGTGTAGATCATTAGTTGAGTTAAGTGAGGCGATGGTGCTTCCGATCGGACTAGACGCACATGTTGTACACTAAGGCCGAGCAAGGTCAGCGGGGACGAATGGGTACAACTGAAGAAGTTGGCTAGATGCCTCAGATTTTGGCCGGCCGAGAGTAACGCTGTTCTAAAGGGCGGACTGTAGCGCCATGCAGGAACTAACTCAGCATGATTTGCTACATGGCCCAATCAGAATGTAAGGAGAAGAATGCACTAAAGTTGCACGTCAATGCCGTTTGGCAGTTTGACCAAATGTTGTTTGGTAGTATTGACGCGTACAGGTGTAAGGACTAAAGAGGATAGTACAGCCACGCGTCTAGAAAAGGACGAGCAAGGTGGTGCACGCAGAAGCTATTTAAACTGTGCGGCGCCTCCATACAACAGGTCTAAAACCCTTACACACTGAGACCTTCTGGTTAGCAAAGCTCTCTTTCTTTTGTCTTTTCTCTTTCTAAAACTGTGCTAACTTGACCGTCGGAGGGGTATTTCGGCCACAACCCGTCAGGTAGCTCACCATCATTATGTTCTCAGGTTATTCGAAGTGAAGTGAAGCTTGGACTTGAGGAGTACGAAAAGCAACGAATATTTGCTCCCTGTACAATTGGCGCCGTCTGTGGGAATCCAACAAACAAAACCTTATCCTCCAAGCTTTTTTGATCACTTTCCATGGCAAACGACGACGACGTTATGAAGTCCGTCATCAACGGCATTACGCCAGCATCAGTTTGGCGGCATGACAACTTGTATGTCGTTCCGATGATGGCTAGTTTGGAGACCTCTAAGCGAGGACCTTCCAAAGACGCACGAGATAAACGGGGCAAGGAGTTCTAAGCGCTCATTAATTCTGGAAGGGAGTTGCTGATGGCGAAAATCACACGCTCAACACTTGCAGAGCAAGCTAAGGGACCAATACGCCATCATCAGGAAGATGTCGATAGAGATGGAGGCCATAAAGTGCCAGCTGAAAGGAAATAGCATTGCTGAAGTGGGAAACCATAGTGAGTGCGCCCAATCCCAACACTCTGGCAATTGAAGTAAACGACTTACTTCTTCACTCTCCATCACGAGGAGCTTCAAAGTTGGCGACTCTGTCACACTAGTGGACATCGACTAAGAGACTCACTCACAATGAACCAACCGTCGACCATAGAACTGCTCATGCAACACGTTAATGAGCACATCCAAGTCGAAGATAATGCAGCCGCAACTACCATGACGGAAAGTCTAGTAGTAGAGGACAAGAGAGTAGTAGGAAAGGTTCACGCAGTCAGACAAGAGAATAGGCATGCAAACCACTATGGAAGAGATCTAGGGAGTTCGGTTTTGGAAGACGTCAGTAAGAAGGCCAAGGAAAAGGGGCATAAAATTCGCAGAATATAAATGGCCGATCTATTTCCAAAACATCACACTTTGTCAATCTAAAGTTTTGTTCTTAGTTCTATTTTTGTAACCCTTTTTGCCAGTGGCGCAATGAAACAAGTGGACCATTTTCTAGAAAATTGTTGTATTTTTGCCTTGCCAAGCGGATTTAGCACGGTCCAAGGGGCAACTAATGATCATCTTGATGGATTAAAATCCTTATCGAGGTGATTTTGCTCAGCAAGATTAAAGTTGGTGTTTTATTCAACTTTGGAATTTCTTGCCGGACGGATTTTGCTCGGCAAGAGATTTGTTAATGGTTTTGATCAACTATGGAATTCCTTACCAGGCAGATTTTGCTCGGCAGGAGGTTTGTTGATGGTTTTGATAAACTTTAGAATTCCTTGTCGAGCTGATTTTGCTCGCCAAGAAGTCTTGCCAAGCTGATTTTGCTCACCAAAATGAAAGTTAGTGTTTTGTTCAACTTTGGAATTCTTTGTAGAGCGAATTTTGTTCGGCAAGAGATTTGTTGATGGTTTTGATCAACTTTGAAATTCATTGCCGAGCTGATTTTGCTTGGCAAGAAGTCTTGCCAAGCTGATTTTACTCACCAAAATGAAAGTTGATGTTTTGATAAATTTTAGAATTCATTGCCGAAGCGGGTTCTACTCAACAAAAGGTTTGTTGATGGAATTTATCAAACCTTGAAATTCCTTGCCAAAGCGGGTTCTGTTTGGCAAGAGGTTTGTTGTCAAACTGTGGAATTTCTTGCCAAAACAGAGTAAGTTCAGCAAAAGGGAAACTTGGACCTTGACGAAGCAGAGTAAACTTACCGTCATTGTGTTCTCAGGTTATTCAGAGTGAAACGAAGTTTGGACTCGAGGAGTACAGAAAGCGACGAATATTTGCTCCCTGTATAAAGTGTAAACTCTTATTGCGGTTTCATGCTAGACAATCCAAAAGGAAAGATCGACGACGACACATTTGTTACAGAGGAAACCGAAGCCTCCAGTTCGAGAATAGGGTTTGAGCAAATCTCAAAAATGCCCTCTCGCTCTAATTGTTGTTTGACTTTGATTTTTGAGAAAACAAAAGTTTTTTTCCCTGGGAATTTCAATGGAGGTTTTGTTCAATCACTCATCTTCTATGACTTCACAGTGGAGAGAGTGAACGAGGAGGAGTGTACAAAGAATATTTTGATATAATATTAAGAAAGGGCAAATTACACTAATAGTCCCTATAGTTTAGGACTCGTGTCACTTTAGTCCCTGACTTTTCAATTGTGACACATTTGACCCCGAATTTTGAATCTTGTTTCAAATAAGGACAACTGAGCATACAATTGCTTAATTTAAAGTGCAAAATTGTCAATTTAATAAATATAAACTAATTTGACAAAAATAAATGTCGAAAAAATATTTTAAAATTTTTAAAGATTATTTCTATCCACCAAAGATAAAATTATGTAAAATTGATAAAAATTAATAAAAATTACATAATTAATTTTTAAAAATTAATTTTACATGATCATCATCTAAATACATAATAAAAATTAATTTGGTTAAAAAAAATGTCTAAAAGATTTATCAATTTTATATAATTTAATCTTTAGTAGAAAGAAATAATTTTAAAAAATTCAAAAATAATTTTTTGACATTTATTTTTGTCAAATTAATTTATATTTTATCAAATTGACGAATTTGCCCTTAAAAAATCCAATAGTATCTTCAATTGTCCTTATTTGGAACAAAATTTAAAACTCAGGGTCAAATGTGTCACAATTGAAAAGTCATGGACCAAAGTGATACAAACTCCAAACTATATGGACCGTTAGTGTAATTCACCCATTAAGAAAATACTACAAATGCTAAATAAATTATCAAATTTTTTACTAAACTTCTTACATGGGTGTAGGACCCACACACATGTGATTTGTGTGAGTCTCACACCCATTGAGAGGTTTCATAGAAAATTTGATAATTTATTTAAAATTCTTAGCATAACTCATAATATTATGGGTGTGTTTTTTATGTTTATTATGATTATTTTATTTTATAGTATAATTATCATTAAAATAATATTTTATTAAGTGTATGTACTCAGATAAGTAGGTGTATGAAAATAGAATTTTCTATATCATTGTATTTGAAAATTATATATATAATTTATATTTGTATATCATCACTAAATAAGAATATGTTTAGATAAAATTTAATGATGAAAAATTATAAAATATAATCAAAATGATAGAAAGAATAAATTATAAGAAAAAGAACAAAATGCTCATTTAAAAATTTTTAAGACATAATTTTAACAATTCATGAAACAATTTGTAATAAAATTACAAATCTTATGGAGGATAATATAATTTTTCAAATGTGAAAAAAATATTTGTGCTAAACAAAAATCTCAAGAAATGCCACTGTAATTTACGTAATTATAAAATTTAAAAAGAAATGAAATTGGAGAATAAACGCAACAACTAATCTACCACTTTAGGAAATAGCTTTTAAAAGGTGATATTACAATTTAGGAAATATTTTGAAAAATTATTATATATTAGTGAAAATTTTATGATTTTAATTATTAATTTTATGTAATTTATCATTTTTTTGTAATTTTTTTTCATGACAATAAAATTATCAATCCTGATAAATTTTATAAATATTAATAATTAAAATCTTTGATAAATTAGTAATTATTTTCACAAGCCCAGACTGAATTGTAATTTTCCCAAAGATGAAATTAGAGAATAAACCCTAGCACACCAGAGACAAATTAATAGTCAGACAAAACTGATTAGCAAGGCATCGTTAAAAGCTCATTAAATTTCATTGCAATCGAAATAATTTCAAAACCCACCCCCCCAAAAAAAAGAAAAAATAAATAAAAAATCAACACGAAACCCCACCACGTGTCTGACTCACGTGCTCCGCCACCAAACCTTCATCAGCTACCACCATAGATCCGCCGGAATCCTCAGTCGGATTAGGGCCCACCGGCAACCGGAATCATCAGATTCTAGAATGTTCTAGAAGAAGTGAAGAGATCAGACAGTACAGCCACAGAAAACGAAGAAGAAACAGAACATCGAGACCAGAGCCACCGACTCCACGGCGGTGATGAGAGACCAGACGACGTCGTCGACGATCGAGAAATTGAGGTTCGGCCGCCAAGCCAGAGGCGACAATCCCGATAGGTCGAGACTGTGGGCCCAGCTCGTCGTGAAATACGAAGACAGGAGTGTCGGCCACCGGAAGATCGAACTCGGCGGCGAGAAATTGAGTTCCCGCCACCGGAAAGTCGCCGACGACCACCACCTCCACCGCGCCATTAATATCTTTCTCTCTCTAACAATTTTTCTCTCTCTCTTGTAAGGCTGTAGCGGTCTCTCACACGGGAGATTCTACTAGCAATGTAGTAAAGGTGTGGGGGGTTTATATACTCCTACAAAATTTGAAAATAGTGATACATTACATGTGGCTCTGTATGATTTGATCTGAGCCGTTTAAATTGGAAATGATTTATTACCAAAAAAAAGTAAAGGTGACATTTGATTTAATTTTAGAATTGTGATTCCTTTTTAGAAAAAAAATTATTTGATTATGAGTTTTGAAAAATATTTTGAAAAGAGTTTTTGAATTTTAAAAAGAGCTTTGAGTTTTGAAAAAAGTTTTAAATTATATTTTGAGTTTGAATTTTTGAATTATATTTTAATTTTTTTGGATTTTTTTTAAAATTTAAAAAAATTACACTTATTAAATTCTTCCAAGTCTTTTTAACTTCTCCAATACACACACTCTTTTTAACTTTCACATACCTATTGCAAACAGTGAGTATTCTTTTTGTTTTCTCCTGCTTGACTTCTCACTTCTACACTTTCAACTTCAGTGACCACGTATGCAAACAGTAAGTCTTCTTTTTATTTTCTCCTTCTTCACTTTTCCTTTTGTTTACTCTTTTAATATTGTAGTTAGACAGCGCATAAAAATATTTTGTGATTTTTCTAGCAAATAAAAAAATTATAATTTAACTTTTTAATGTGATTGAAGTTAGATAAATATAAACCCTCACAAAGAGAAAAATGTGATTATAATTAGTTGAATGATTCTTTTTTTTTAAATGTGATTGTAGTTAGTTTAGTAGTTCTTTTTTTTCATTTATTTATTTTATTATAGGAAAAATGTGATGTGATTATAGTTTGTTCAATGGCTCTTTTTTTTAATATGATTGTTATAGTTAGTTCAATGATTTTTTTAATGTTATTTAATCTTTTTATTTACTATTTTAATTTTATTTTTGATTTTTTAATATGATTGAAGTTAGATAAATATAAACATTCATAAAGAGAAAAATGTGATTATAATTAGTTGAATGATTGACTTCAAGATGGAAATCTAAAAATTGAACCAACTTGCCAAACACATTTCAATATAAAAGTTATGACAACAATATTTTTTTTATTTATAGAATAATAAATTATTGATAAAAAAAGAGTAAAATGTTATATAAATTATAATTAAAAAAAACTTAATATAATTATATTAAAATTATGATATTTACTGTATTAATCAAATTTTAAAGGAGAGCAGTGTAATTTAACATTTTGGCTGCGTTTGGTTTGAGTGTGGAATCATGATTCCACACTCAAACCAAACGCAGCCAAAATGTTAAATTACACTGCTCTCCTTTAAAATTTGATTAATACAGTAAATATCATAATTTTAATATAATTATATTAAGTTTTTTTTAATTATAATTTATATAACATTTTACTCTTTTTTTATCAATAATTTATTATTCTATAAATAAAAAAAATATTGTTGTCATAACTTTTATATTGAAATGTATATATATTCTTTGATTTATCTTTGTATCTCTACACCATCTGTATTAGTTTTGATTAATTTAGTTGTATTAAAAGCTTACTAAAAAGAAAGTTAATATAATTATAAAATTATAAATTTATTATATTTTTTTCTAAATTTTGAGAGATATGTTTATCCAAAATAAAACTACTTGTAGGTATTCGTTTTTTGAAGGAACCAAATTTTGACAAATAATTTTTTCTTTCTTTTATTTCATTTCTATGATAAAAAAATGTTTTATTTTTTTCTCATTTTTCTTATTTACTCATAAAACAAAATAAACGTAGTTTGTTTTATTCTTAATTTTTTAGCTCGACAAATTCAAGAATTGAAAGCAAAAAAAAAATATAAGGAGTGAAAAAAAAAATTGAAAATAAGTTCATTTGTATACATTTGGGCAAGACATGCATTTCTTTTAAAAATTCAAAATCTAAACTTAATATAAGAAGGAAAAAAATTGAAATTAAGATGGATTAAGGATGCCTCCCACCAAGAAATTAAATCTCAAAACATAAAATGAGAAGGAAAAAAGAAATGAAATTGAGTTGATCGATGTATGAGTGGATTAATAACGGCTTGTCGAATTATGTTAATATTTAATGTATTTTGAAGAAAAGTAAAAACTAAATCAAAAGATATAAAATTATTACATGTAATTATTTTATTCCATGGGTGATTACTTTTTTCTTTCCATGGGTGATTACTTTTTTCTTCAATAAATGACTATATGTTTTATGCTCTCTATCCGTCTAAACAAAATTAAATTTTTTTTTTTTCCTCTCTCCCAACAATCACAACGGAAGAAAGTATTTGTGGACCAGGATAGGAAGCTAATAATATATGGTATAATGATACATGATTGTCTTCCCATTGTGATTTTAGGTGGCAGAAAGATGCCACCTAATTTAATTTGGTCAAGCCTTTTAATTGACAAAAAATTAAAAAAAAAAGGGGACATAATTTAGTTTTAGGCATAATAAGATATAGGCAGTGGCTTTGGTCCAGTCCAAGATCGGATTGGACCGTGTTATTGGGTTCGTGGAGGCCCACCACGGGTCACGTTTTGATAATCCGAATCATTCAATATGTAGAACTCATCGAGTACTATATGCCTGTAAAAAATCACGTTGATCGGATATCGATAGCTATGTGAACAAAACAGTTTTTTATCAACCGTTAATTGTTTCACCGTCCATTTTTTTTTATATACAAAACTGATTTGATCACATAACTATTGATATTCGATCAACGTGATTTTTTATAGGCATATAGTACTCGACGAGTTCTACACATTGTACGGTTCGGATTATCAAAACGGATCCAAAAAATGGACCCCATGGGCCGAACTGGACGGGTCCAGTCTTGATCTCAACTTGAGACAAGCTGGACCCAAGCTATTTATGTATTTTTTTAAGAAAAAGTTTGAATCAAAACTTCAAATAAATAAAATAATGCACATTAACCACACACAAATGAGTAAACTGTTATTACCAAAGAATTCGGTGTTCATTATGCAGAGACTTGTTTGAAGCGTTAAGAACCTCTAGAGTGATCTCCTAAAGTGAAGGATATGGGCGTGACAGCTGTCTCACTAATGGAACCAAGGGTTGAGATCAATTCCTTACCAAAATGACGTCGTTTTGGTGAGAGAAATTAAAAAAAAAAAAAAAAATCCAAATATCTTTTGTTCTCAAAGTCCTTCTTGGGTTTAGCTCTCCTTCTTTTTCTATCTCCTTTTCGATCTTGCTGCCCACCGCCTCGCCTCACTGTCACTACCAACAACCTGCGCGACACGTTTGTTGCTCCCTGTCATCGGCATAGCTCCGCCGCTGCTGCGGAGATCTGGAAGACCTTCTGTCAAAGCCTTCGTTTTCGATCTCTTCCGCCGCCGCCGCTACTCCAACACCTTTAGTTCAATCGCATACCACAGATCCGTCAACGAGTTGAACCCTAGTCGTACCGTCGTCTTTGATCTCCTCCTCCAATCTCCATGTCTTGTTGCTCATTTTGATTTTGATGATAATGGAGTCTGTAAATCTTCTCTCCCATTTGCTAAATAATAATTATGTAAAAAAAAAAAGTCATATTATAATAAATCAAAATTGGAAGGTCAGTTGATAGTTTACACATAATTTTTAAATTAATTTTATTTTTTTCTTTGAATCTTGCTCCCAATATATATAAGTTTGAAACCTCTTTCTTTTTGTTCTATAACACAAACACCCACCTGTGTGTTCCATTATTTGCCAAAACAGCTTTGTGTCTAGTTGTGCGCCAAAGATTGATGTAAAATTATGGAGTTGATATGATCAATGTTTATTGTTTATTTCCTATTCTAAACCTTAAAACCAAATGAATGCTTCAGATATACAATGCTCTGTTTTTATTTTTTGTTCTAAACCTGATTTGGGTTTTTTTTTTTTTTTTTTTTCATTTCACCCAAATGAATAGTATATTGTTTATTTCCTGTTATGATCAATGTTTGGCCATGGAATCTCTGTCTTCTCTCTTCCCTCTTCTCATTTTGTTCACGTATTTTTTTTCTTTTTTTTAAAATTTCCCCACCAAAACAACGTCATTTTGGTGAGGGATTGATCTCAACCCCTAAATTCATTAGTAGGATAGGTGTCGCGCCCATATTCTTTACTGTAGGAGATCACTCTAGGGAAATCACTTTAAAGGATCTTAACGCTTGTTTGAAAGGTCACTCCAACAGAATAATTATTCCAAGAGATAGAGTTTGTGGAGGCCTACGAGGGCATGGTCTAGTTGATGCCGGTGCAAAGTGTTGATTTGCTCCGACGAAATAAGAAAAAGTTCAAGAGGCATCATGAGGGGGTCACTAAGCATAAGGTGAAGGATAATGTGGAGGATGTGTCTCCCTCATCCATTGATGTGTAAGGGGCAAGGTCTTCTATGTCGCTGGTGACGTCATTACCTGCGTTTTCCTTCAAAGCAGCCCTTACAGATTATCCAAACCGGATTTGGCGCACTGGTATTGGCGAGGAGAACTATGGTTATCCAGAGGTGAACAAGGACCATGTTATGTTGAAAGGAGCGAAAGAAGTGTTGGGGGCTTAACATCAGCATTCTGTTGGAAGAATGTAGTCAGTTACAATTTGTTAGTCCAAATGATGAAGCAAGCTTGGAAAGTAGAAGGGCTTTCGAAACAATTGATGTTGGGGAAGCATATTATCTCGTTCGCTTCACTAGCAGGGGGACTATCAACATGTTTTTGCTTGATGGACCTTGGATCATTCTATAGCACTATTTGACTGTGTGTAAATGGCGACCGGATTTCAAACTTTTTAAGAACAAAATCCCTACCACCCTTGTGTAGGTTCGTTTTCTGGGTCTGCTGATAAAGCATTTTGCTGAATTGATCCTCATCTATATGGGTAACTTGGTAGGACGGGCTATCAAAGCTGACAAGAAAATAGCGGAGCGGTTGCAGGTAACTTTGCTTATTTATTTTGCTTACTTATGTGTTGAAGTTAATCTGAAAAAGCCTCTCATTGCTAAGATTGGTTTGAACTCCTCCCGGTATCTGGTATCGTATCAGGGGGATTCATTATGCTTGTTTTGAGTGTGGAAGATATGGTCATAAGAGAGAACTTTGTTTGTCGGTTACGGGGTAACTTTGCTCACTTATGTGTTGAAGTTGATCTGAAAAAGCCTTCCGTTGCCCAGATTGGTTTGAACTCCTCCCGATATCTGGTATCGTATAAGAGGGCTTCATTCTATTTGTTTTGAGGATGGAAGATATAGTCATAAGATAGAACTTTGTTTATAGATGAAACGCACTCCGATGGCGAAGCAACCACCCACTAGGTAGGTTTGCCGTTTGCTATTGTGAAGAAAGTGCACACCGGCGAGTAATGGGGAGTCCGGGTCAGAGCTGGAACATGTCCAAGCCCGTTTTGGGGAATGGATTATTGCCAAATCCAAATTACGTCTGAGATTTGCTCATGGATGGAATGAAGAGGAAACAACACCAAATCGACGGGTGCTTATGTATAATGGAAAGATTGCTCCTTTGGGGTGAGATGGTCGGTGAAAAACTGGATTCAACTAAGATTCTACTGTTAACAACTCTAGTTCTGCCGAGCAAAATAAGTTTAAAGGGTTAGAGGGCTGTAACAATGGATCAGTAGACTCCAATGTTTTTGTGGGCCCAATCCATGATACTCTAACCATCCTCCATAGTCCATTTGCTTTTGGGGTTGATCTAGAGAAAAGTGATACGCTGTTGAAGGTGTTTACGACTGGTTCTAGTGATCAAACTCATCCCACCAACAGTAGGACTTCGATTAAGACCAATCACACAGCATCTTTGTCGTTGAGGTTGCCACAAAATAACTAGAAGACCAGTCAAGTAGCAGCGATTGGTCGGACAGCCATAACTCCTTTCAATCATATTCCTAATCATGAAATATCAAGCTTACTAGGTTCTCTGAACAGGGGTTATGACGAAGAAGTTTTGAGTCTCTATAGTTATGGTCGGCCAACTGTTGCTTCGTAGGGGCGAGGGCTTCGAATAGATGGGCAAGATTCAAGGGTGTTCAGTGGCCAATTTCAAGGTCATCCACCAGACCCATTGTCTTTTGATGAGCAGTTGTATCCAGTTAATCAGCGATGTGGTAATCCGATGGGAGGACTGGAATGTGTGAGCAGTCCTATTGTGGTGGAGAAACATAATGTAGCTTATAGCACTTTTTACATCGGTAGTAGGATTTGACGAGTGTTGTGGAAGGGCTGCCTTTTAAAGGGCCATGGTCTATGGCTAATTAGCTGGGATTTTGGGTAATTCTTCCTTGCTTTGTCATTTAATGAAGTTGATAATCTAGAATTGTTGTGGCACGGGTGGTGATAATTTTCTGTGTAACTTATGTGAGATGTTGCGGTCAAATGATTCCATGGTTTTGTACTCCTTGAAACCAGAATTTCAAAGTGTCGATCTGATATAATAATCTGACGTACCAAATTCATAGATATGGCTTGTGTGGATTCGATTGGATTTACAAGAGGTATTTGGGTGTTTTGGAATCGAGATAGAATTAGCGTAGATATTCTACCAACTATGCCCCAAGCGTTAAGTGTAATAATTGAGAGAGACAATAATGTTGATTTGTTATTTATGACAATATATGCGTATCCAAATCCTCATCTGCGAGATGAGTTGTGGTCTTCTTTGGAGGCCATAGCCCAAATGCATGATATTCTTTGGCTAATTGTGAGGACTTCAATGAAGTGGTGTTTAGTTCGGAGAAGTTTGGGGGTAAGCCTGCTGTCAAAAGCCGATGGTTTATTAGTTGGATTGATACATTTCAATTAATTGATATGGGATTTTCAGGTCCAAAATATACTTGGGTTAAGTCCCGGCATGGGAGAGCTTCTATTCGGGAGCGATTGGATAGGGCTTTGTGCTCATCGAGTTAGAGGACCTTGTTTCCTGAAGCGTAAGTTTAACACTTATTGAGAACTCATTCTGATCATTGCCCTTTCTTTGGTAGATGTTGTGTCGAATAGAGATAAACACCCTTTTTAGTTGGAGGTTGCCTGGTTCACGCACCCCTTTTTTGGTAAACTGCTTATGGATAACTGGAGTTTTGCAGAAAGAAACATTTCTTTGACAATATCGCATTTTGGTACAACTGTTCGGCAATAGAATGACACAATTTTTGGGAATATTTTTCGATGTAAGAGACGTCTTTTAGCTCGCATTGCGGAAATTCAGCGCAAGTTGGGTGACGCTTCTAATGTGTTTTTTGAACGGTTAGAGAAAAGCTAGTCCAAGAGTATAATCGGGTTTTAGTTCAAGAAGAGCTCTTGTTCCAAAAGTCACAGTCTAAATGGCTATTGCTAGGAGATCAGAATACGAAGTAGTTTCATACGTCAACTTTGGTTCAATAGCACCAATGCAAAGTTATGGCATTGAAGGATGATAATAGGGTGTGGTGTTCTGACCAATCAATTCTCCAACAAAGAGCTTCCTAATTCTTTCAGAAACTCTGCACGTCTAAATTCATTGTTGATAATAGACGGGATGACGATCGTCTTGTGGGCAGTTTGTCCAAGCTCTTCGTGACTCATATTGCGATGCTAAGAAGGCCCATTACAACCGTTGAAGTCAAGGAGGTTGTGTTAAGTATGGGTCTGTACAAGGCTTTAGGTCTAGATGGGCTACCCCTTATTTTTTACCAAAGGCATTGGGATGTGGTTGGCAACTCCTTAGTGAAAATGGTTTAGCAAGGCTTCTCAACCAGAAAGATTCCATATGGTATTAATCAGATGTTAATTACTCTCATTTTGAAGATGGATTGTCCAGCTTAGATGAGTGAATTTTGCCCGATTAGCTTATGTAATGTCTTGATGCCTATTATTTCTAAAGTGATGGAAGGTAGGTTGCACCCAATCTTACCTAATGTTGTGAGTCATTTTCAGAGTAGCTTTATTATGGGGGGCTTAGCATCAGACAACATTGTCGTGATTCAAGAGGTGTTGCATACAATGTGTAAAATAAAGGGTAGATCAACCACAAAAAGGCATATGACCAGGTTGAGTGGTCCTCTCTTCAGAATATTTAATAAGAGATGGATTTTTTAGGTAGTTGGGTCTTACTCATCACAAGCTCAGTCTCATCTACAAATCTCTCCATCATATGAAATGAGGAGAAAACGGATGTTTTCAAGTCTTCACGGGGTCTGCGGCAAAGGGACCCTCTATCGTCACACCTCTTTGTGTTTTGCTTAGAGAAATTGAGTTTAGATATCGATGTAGCCATGCAACGGCATGTTTGGAAAGCTGTTAAGGTAGCTTGAGTCATCTCACATATGTTCTTCACAAATGATTTGATTTTGTTTAGGGAAGCGAGTAAACGACAATTGGAGCATATGCAATCCCTCTAGAAAGCTTTCTATGATCGGTCGGGGTGACACATTAATGCTCAAAAATCTAAATTGTTTGTGGCGCCTTGTATTTCTCAGTAATAGGCTCAGAGCTTTGGGTCATCGTGCCTTTAACTTTGGAGTTGGAGAAGTACTTGGGTGTCCCGTTGATTCATGGAAATGTAACAAATGATACATATAGATATATTCTGGATAAGGTTTAAGATCATTCGTTAGAATGGAAAATGACCCAACTGTCATTAGCAGGTCGATCCACATTGATTAAGTTAGTAGTAGCTACGCTACCATATTATGCTATGCAAACTACTAAATTGCCAGTCTCTCTGTGTGATGAGCTTGATCGAAAAAATAGGAACTTCTTGTGGGGTGGTACTAATGAGCATCAGAAGTTATCTTTGTTAGCTTGGAATAAAATTTGTCAACTGAAAAAGTGCGTGGGTTTGGGTATTCACCAAGCGGCTTATATGAATACAGTCATGCTTGCTAAAATGGGATGACAACAACTTAATGATTCTACATCCATTTGGGCACACATATTGTGTGGTAAATATATTTCTAACAGTCGGCATTAGTGGGAATTGCCGAAAGGGCATGATCCGTATATTTGGCGGAGTATCTTGAAGGGGTCTCTTCTTCTGCAAGAGGAGCTGCTCTGGAAAGTGGGGAATGGTCATCAAATCTATTTTTAGACTGATATTTGGCTTGTGTTGTTCCCCTAAAGAATCATGTGATAAGAAGGATTTACATCACTTTGTTAGTGACTATTGGGATTTAATGAGGGGTTGGGATGTTGATAAGTTAGTGTCGATGCTGCCAGAAAATATCCTAGCAAAGTTATAGTTGTTTCAGTTTATTCCTCAGTCTAGGCATCAAGATACGTTGTTGTGACATTTTTCAGGTCATGGGAATTTTTCGGTGTCTTCTGCCTATTCAACTTTGTGTTCTTCCGAATTGGATCTTTCAGTTCGAAAGAAATGGAGAGCGGTTTGGAAAGTCATAGGGCCTCTTTGTTGGAAATTTGTTAGGTGGTTAACGCGTCATAATTCGCTTGCTAACAAATGCTTTGAAATTTCTTCGGGAGTTGTGGTTGGATACTTGTGATGAAATTTGTGGGCATTATATGAATTCCATACTCCATGCTCTTCGTGACTGTTCGTTTGCTAGAGGGGTTTGGCGAAGTTTTATCCTCGATGGTTATCTGAGTCTCTTTTTTGACAGCTCCTTTGATTAATTAGGTTGATTTTAATCTTGGCAGACCACTGTGGGGTTTATGTTATGTCGATAAATAGCCTCTCCTGTTCTTGGCTACTATTTCTCAGTTGTGGTAATGGCGGAATCAAAGAATTTATGAGCTAGAGAGTGTGTGGCCTAGTAACCCGGTAGGTATCATTATAAGAAAGATGGGGGAGGTTATTTTTTTCATGACCTGAACCCGCCCCTATAGGTTAAGGTCATAATTGGCCAGTAATCATGAGATTACCTACGGCCTCAAACCTGATGTCAATTAATAATTAATAATATGGGGCTAGATGCGGAAGCAAACTTAAAAAATTTTGTCCAATGAGCTATGCTTACACAGCATACCAAAACATTTCACATATAGCAATTATAATAACTCACACCACATATCAGTAGTTAACATCTTGTATACCCAGGATCATTCAAACACATAGTCAGCTAAACCAAAAGCTTATACACATAAACGGTCTACCATGACCAATAGAAGCAGCAAAAGAAATACAAAAGATCATAAACAAAGCCTCTTACGTGAGGCACCTGGGCTGACTTCACAAAACTCGGGTTCCTTTCTTAAATTCCACTAAGGCTGGGGTTGAACGTCCCTTTGCTCACCTACATACATATAAATAAGAGTGAGCTAACGCCCAGTGAATAATATCAAAATAAAAAAGTTAATGAATGAAATCCGTTCATAAACGAGTCATACTTATAATGTACACATTTGAACCACTATTCTCATTCATACCATATTTATAAATCTCAACAAGGCAAAACAACCTCGGGTCCAACACATCATATCCATATGCAAACGACCTAGGGTCCAATTCTTGTATAAAACAAACGACCTTAGGTCCATCTATACAAAACGACCTTTGGTCCAACCAACTTTTTATTCAAAACGACCTTTGGTCCAATTCAAACATATCAAACGGCCTCGGGCCCAATTCAAATATATCAAACGGCCTTGGGCCCAATTCAAACATGTCAGGCGTATCAAACGGCCTCGGGCCCATTCTCTTTATATTGATATCTATGCGTATTTCATATTCATGATCATGATCGCTTTTCATTCAAACAGCCTTTGGACCATTATGCTCATGTTCAAATGGCCTTTGGCCCATCACAGTATTCCAACGGCCTTTGGCCCATCATCATCATATTCAAACGGCCTTTGGCCCAATCATTCATATTCGACGGCCTTTGGCCCAATCGTTCATGTCCGACGGCCTTTGGCCCAATCATTCATATTCAACGGTCTTTGGCCCAATCATTCATGTCAAACGGCCTTAGGCCCAATTCAGATATATCAAACATATCAACAGCAAACAGTCTTAGGCCCAATTCAGATATATCAAACGTATCAAACGGCCTTATACAAAATTAGGCATATAGAATACTCATTCATATTTCAAATCAACAAATCCATGAAACTTATGCAGAAGTAGCATTTGGAAAGTAACATACTTGAAAATATTTTTACTAAGATATTACTCACAGTGTTTTGTTGGTGGATTTGCTCTTGAGCTCGACCCTACACATTACATAACACATATGAGTCACAAACGATTCAATCCGTTCTTCATTCATACATTCTTCTTAGGCTTCTTTCTTATCATTTTAACTCATTCACAATTCCCAATGCATGCTTGAGAGTGCTTAGAAAAAAAAAGTGAATGGAAAATGAAACATATAACTACTTTTCAAAATTTCAGAAACAGGGCTCCCCGCTCGAGTGTGGCTTTGGCCGCTCGAGCGGACCCCTTTGGTCTGCAAAAATACCGGTTGCCTTATTTTTACGCTCGAGCATGAATTCGGGCACTCGAGCTGAAAGTCACACTACATGGCTCCCCGCTCGAGCATGAATAACCCGCTCCAGCGGACATCAATGTCTGCAAAGTTCTGGGAGCTCGCATTTCACGCTCGAGCGGCGCTTTCCCCGCTCGAGCGAACATGCCAAATTCTGGGTTTTCCAGCAAACTGTTTGAGTTTCAAACTTGCATTCAAACTTATGTTTCTTGCATATTATGACTCATAACTCTCATAAACATTTACTAACATGATACAAACACCAAATTACAACATTATGAAGTTCAATTCCCATGAATCAATTACATGCATGCCTTAAATTATTCCAAACTCATCACCAACATAACACATTCATACATTCAAGACTCACACCTCCATGATTTGCACTTGCATGTGGGATATACCCTTTATCCTCAACTTAATTGGTGAAGAGGTGATCAAAAACATGGACTTCAATTAAAATTCAACATGGATTACACACTTTATACTCAAATATGGAAATTCATAGCAATTTCTTGCATGCATGCATCTATTGATTTCAAATTCATCAATTACAACTCAATTCTTGTTCTTGGTCACATAATTACTTGAATTCACATGGTTACAAACTCAAACCCATGAATTAAGGGTTGATTACTCACCTAAGAGCTTCAAATCTTCCAGTTATAGCTAAATCTTGAGCTATTCCCCTTAGTTTCTTGAGCTCTCTTGAAGTTCTTCAATGTTGGCCCCTCTCTCTCTCTAGAGAGTTAATTTTCAGATTTTGAGTTCAAGACCAAATCAATATAAGTGTATGTTGGCCTATTTATAGGCTTTCTTAATCAAATTGATTATAACTAAATAATGATGCTCTAATTAATCATTCTGAATCTAATTATCTGATCTGAATAAATTTTCAATTAAATTTCACCGTCGGCTCTAAAAATTACGCTAATTACAATGGTGTAATCAATTTCGGTTTCTGTGGTCGGTAAGACCTTCAATTTTCAGTTTATAACAGTAAGTTGAACAGATTTTCCTACGGCAAACAGATAGAAATTCAAAACCACATATATTCAAATAAATGGCACTCAAAATTATATCAAGCATATAACCATGTTCATAATTAAGATCAATTAGCATAATGCGGGGCAGGGTTATCACACTTTTTTATATAATTTTTTTGTGTACAATTGTTGGAATTTGTAAAATAATGTTTAAAAAAAGATTTTAGGGTACAAGTGTATATAAGTATATTATGGTACTTGTTTGGGGTCTTTGTGTTGTTTAATAAAAATGTGAGGGTTTTGGGTTTAATTATGAATTGGAATATTTATTTTAGTGTAGAATTAAATTAAATTAGGGTTAGAGTGTCTAATTCGGTCTAGATTCTTGTTTCAAATAAAAAGGCTATCTACCAACGAACAAAATAAAAATCGGAAAATCTAGGATTTTCAAGTGGTAATTCCACATTTAGGGAGCCAATTAATCAGTATTAGGGTATTAGAATTGATTCCTAAGTTACCAAAATCGATTAGGGTTTGCGTGGTTTTAGTTGGCGCATGCATTTTGGTCCTAGGGTTAGAATGGCAATTAATTAAGAAACAGAGGGACTTCAAAGAAATAATTTAAAAGTAAGTGACTTTTAAGAAAATAAGATTTTTAGGGGCCTCACAAACCTCTTGCCTACTCATGATTGAGTTCTGCCACCTCTTCATCTTAACCTTATCCATACACTATCTCCCGCATTTGACCCCAGTGTATACATAACCCTTCCCATTCACCTAAACTTGAAGTCCACGTTTCGGAGAGCATCAATCTGTCTATAATGGATTCAACTCAATCTCAGGCAAAACTCAAAAATCATGTGGTGATAATGGAGACGCTAGTGATAGAAATTAGGGATTTGTTAGGATACGATCCTAATAGATATATTGTACCGATTGGCCATCCAAAACAAAAGGTTGCTTTACCTGATGTATTCTCCATTAGTGTCATCAGGAAGGATGTACTCGAGCAAGGGTTTGATGACTTGGCCGATTTGGAAGAGGACTTGGAAAATCTCCATTTCTTTGACGAACAAGGCTTGGGAGATGTACAAATTGAATGGTGAAACCCAAACAATTTGGCCAATGTCCACGGAAAGGTAAGCAGTGAGGAAGATTATGAATTAGAAGAAAATAATGAGAAACTAAGGAAAATAGCCTAAGCCACTAGAAAAACAAAGGAGAAGGAAAATTAAGGTGAAAGTAGTGAAACTGAAAAAAGCAGTAAGACAGAAGACCCAAAAATAGAGAATGAAAAAGAAGTGCCAAGAGGAGAAGTTGAAAGGTTAGTCCCCGAATCCAAGAGCACTGGACTAACTAGCCCAATAGTTGAAGAAGAAATACAAAGAGCTAGCCAATTACTAAAACAAAATTCAGTGTAATTATGCCAAAACGGTGAGATTTGCCATATTTTCTATAAACTTTGAGGTAAGTCCGATGTAATTTAGCCGTAAAAAAAATAAGCACTCAGGCACATGTCTATTTTTGAAACTTTGGACTAATAGACCCAAGGTTTACTCTTTTTGAGTTAAAAGGACATCTATATGTCCAAAAGGACACTTATTTATACATGTGTCATCTATATGTGCATATGTCATATTTATGTTCAACTATTAATCTAATATCACTTATTTGTTCACCTTATCACGATTAGCTGCCGCCGCCGGTCAGCGCTGGCAACTTTTTTGATCAATTTTCTAACAACTATTTTGACGACTTTTCTGGCATGTCCTTATCACAGAGAGAGAGAGAGAGAGAAAGAGAGAGAGAGAAAGAGATATTAATCCTTAGACCTAATGTTGTATCCCCATAGATATAGATTTCTCACCAATAAACTCAAATATATATATATATATATATAAGTATATTAAAAATTATCTGTAGCTCGAAATAAATGAGCTCGAATGGCCCAAATACACCTCTCTCTCAGTTTCTTCTCCTCTCTTCTCTATCTCTATCTCTATCTCTGTTTGCTCTCATATCCATTCAAACACTCTTGGTATCTCTCTCTCTCTCTCTTTCTCTATCACACCATTCCAACCTGCTCCTCTCTCTCTCTCTAGCCAACAGAAAAGCATCCCTCTCATGCCTGAGAGAGTTCGCAAATTTTGATTCGATTTCACCGAAGAGGAATAACGATCTATGGCTGTGAGAGGAACCACGATCTATGGATGTGAGGAATTGATTTAGATTTGATTTTGTCATTTGTAGTTGTGGCTGTGGCTGTGACTATGGGTTTGGTTTTGCTTTTAGATTATAATTGATTTTGATTCTTGTTTGATTTTTTGTTAAACTACTGTTGAATATAGTTTTAAGAATTGTAATTGTAAAAACATGTGTCTATGTAATCATGATAAATCCCTTCTTCTGCTTCTTTCTCTAATTTTTCAGATTGTCAAAAGAAAAAAAGTTGGTCGGCCGAATGGTTTTTAGTAAGGGGAACAAAAAATGTCAAAACGATCGAGCCATTTGGGTCAAAAACCATTCGAGCTACCTAGTAGAATTGATATATATATATATATATATATATTTAATAGGGAAATCAATTTTATAAAAGTATTCAAATGCATTGAGAAGAGTAAAAGAGGCAATATCTACTATGAATCTTAAAACACATCCTTCTTTATGGTAAGAAAACTGCAAATTAAAACACTAGCTGTGCAGGCCATGCACTCTCTAGAATGGGATCATGATGAAAGGTTTGTGGCCCAACTGAACAAGGGATGTACTAAAAATAAATTTAAAAAATTGAATATGGGGCATGTATCATCCAATATGTAGGGTAAAATGCATTACCCAGCTTTGTGTTTTTAAAACTATATATTTTAGGTGATATGCATAAAGTCAGCCAACAATCACGGAACTAATAATGTATTTATCTTCCATCCAACTTGATGGAGGTTGCTTCTTAGTCCAGTTGGTTCTAGACTCAAATGCATGACTTGGAGAGTACAAATCCTTTTATCTTCAACCCAAAAAAAAAAAAACATAAAGCCTCCGTTTGGGATATAAGTTGATTTTTTGATTATTTTAATTTGAGGCTAAAAAGTCTCGCTTATGATAAATTTTTTGATTTTTTAAGCTTTTGTGAGAGAAAAAATAAAATAATTATGCTTTAAATGTGACATTTTATCTTATTGATTTTTTAGTCTATTTTGTCATTTTATGACTAAAATAGCCAAAAAAAGCCTATGCCAAACATAGTTTGAGAAAATAATTACAAATAAATGAAAAAATTATGATTTTAATTATTAATATTTATAAAATTTACCATTGATTAGTAATTATCTTTTACAAATATCACTGATGTGATATTTTCCCCAAAAAAATAAAACAAAACAAATATATTTTTTAGGCTTACTTTAGCACTAATGCTCTATTTGGTAAAAATTATAAATCAATTTTATTTTGGTTTGGGATGTCCTAAATAAATATATTTTTTAACTTTTTATAAAAATATGTGTAGAAAAATAGAGAAGAGATGTTGATTGATGTGACTCAAAAAAGATAAAAAGACAAAAAGATGGACTAAAATAGATTATACCAAACAAGTTAATTTATTTGATGTTCTTAAGCTGTAATTTGTACTCTGACTCGACTTAATTTTTTTTTCCTTTTTTGTAAAAGATATACACAAAGTGACTAATAAAATGAATAATTTAAATTATCAAAATGAAACTCGTACTAATAAATTCTAAGAGTCTAAACAATATTTTTCAGCCTCTTTTTGGGAAAATGAGTTGGGTTGGATTTGGGACTATTTTAGTCATAAAAAAACAAATTAAGTTTTTTAGCTTAATAAGATAAAATATCATATCTATCTCATAAAAAAAATCTTTTCCAAATAAGATTTTTTTAACCCCAAAATAAAATAACTAAAAAATCAACTAACTTTCCAACCGAACCCTCTAATGCCTATTTTGACAATTAGGAAAAAAATAAATTTACTGATAATCATACTCTCTCTCTATATTTTTTTAATATATTTTTTAAAATAAAATTAAAAAACTAACTTTTTTTTTTCAACCCGCCAAAAATCATAAGCCAAAATATCTCCGTGTCTTTGTCGGAGAACTTTGGATGCCACAAAAGCTACATACAAGTCAAACCTTTCTCTTTACCCACCCGAAAAAACAAAAACCCTCTCTCTTTCATTGCTGTCTGGCATATCAAGAAACATGTTTAATTTTTTTAAAATTTCCATTCCCACCAAATATTTTCCAATGGCTGGAAAATTCAAATCTTTAATAATAAAATGACGTCAACAACTTAGCAATTAAGTTTGCTTAGGCAAAACATAGGTCACCCATGGGCCCACACTTGTTAATTCAAACACGTTATTAAAGTAATTTCAATTGTTTTGTTTTTTTAATGCCCTTTTTTCCAATCCGATTAATCGGATTAGACCGTACTATTGAGTCTGTGAAGGCTTATTATGGGTTCCGTTTTGATCATTTGAACTGTTTAATGTGTAGAACTCGTCGAGTACTATATGCCTCTAAAAATCACATTGATCGGATATCGATAGCTATGTGATCAAACAGATTTTTGTCAACCGTTAATTTATTCACTGCCCATTTTTTTTATACAAAACTGCTTTGATCACATAGCTATCGATATCCGATTAACGTGATTTTTTACAGACATGTAGTACTCGACGAGTTTTACACATTGCACGGTTCAGATTATCAAAACGGGACCCGTGGTAGGCCCCTACGGGCCCAACAACACGGTCAAGTCCGATTAAGGACTGGACAGAAGCCATGCCCTTTTATTTTCATATATAAAATGTAGGATTGTGGGAAATACTGTTAAATCTATTAAAATTGCTTAATGTATACTGATTCAACCACTTAATTCGTTAATTACAAATTAAAATTTAAAATTTATAATCTTCAAAATCTCTCTGTTCCACTCTGTTATATTTAGTACATATAATTTTTTAACTTCTAATAAAATATTAAAGTAAAAATAAGTGTGAGAAAAGATTTAAAATATGAAATTTGTTATAGTTATATATATAAAATATTATGTAAAATTAAATTGTTTTATATATAGAAAAATATTATATATATTAGTACTATATATTATGTAAATGTTTGATAATTATTTAATAATCTTCTTCAATCAACTAGTAAATTGAAATTATCCCAAACAGCAATTTGATTATTTACCAATCTGTCATTTACAATTTAATTTATAATTTTATTCTTAAGCCATCCGAATCACATCACAAATACTCCTAATGAAAGGTATGATTGGATTAATAGTGAAGGGTCTACAAAAATACCATGTTTATTTTAAAAAATTATTATGAGATTAACAGTCAGTCTCATAAGACTGACTTTATTGACAACCATTTTATAAAAACAATAAAATCATATTTATATAATGAGAATTTTTATATAATTTTATAGATTTGATTCCAATTAATCAATGGCTTCATTTGAAAAGTTAATTATTTTAGTAGGTTATTTTAATTTTTAATTATTTTGGTATGTTAGAATTTTTATGTTTAAAAAAATAGTTAAATTTTTTTGTAATTGGATGTGATATTTGTATAAAAAAAGTAAAAATAATTATGAATTTGATGTAATATTTTGTCTTATTAATTATTTTAACTTATTTTATCTTTTTATAAATTTTAATCTAAAAAAAGTCATTAATCCACTCCCCAACTAGAGCTATTATCATGCTAATTCATAAACAAATACAATTAATGTTACATCTTTAATTTAATACTAACATACCTATAATGATCCTACTGTACTAATCTGACAAACAAATGATGCCTGAATCACTTTCGACTTGTATGTTTAATTGTTAGAGCATTTTTTACTCTCTTTTTTCGTTAAATTTCTAATGACTTTTTGGGATCTTTAAAAAAAATCCTTTACAAATTAATTGGATTTGTTTGGTTTGTATTTGAGAAACATGTTTTGAGATAAAAAATATAAAAATTTATTTGGTTTAATTTTTTTTCAAAAAATATTTTAAAAAATTATTTTGAGAGAGAGTTTTGAAAAAAGTGACCTGAAAAACAAACAGAGACAATAATGTGACTCCTTTTGGTCTTACGGCATGAAGGGTTGGGTTGGAATGGATTGGATTGGGGCTATTTTAATCCAAAAAATAAAATAAAATAAAATAAATTTTTTAGTTTAATAAAATAAAATATTACATTTAAATCATAATTATTTTTTTTTTTTCATAAAAGTTAAAAAAATAAAAAAAACTCATTCCAAATGAAACTTTTTAATCTCAGGCTAAAATAACTAAAAAGTTAAAAAGTCAAAAAACTAATCCACATTCCAAACGATGGCTAAATAGAGCATAAAAAACAAGAAAAGTTTATTTTTTTTTAATTTTAAAAAATAAACTTAAATGTGTAATTTCCGATAACAATAACATCACATTTTTAGAAAAATAGCTTGTAGCTCGAAACTAAACCACGTCGTTTTGATTTCGATTTTTTTTTTTCCTTCCTCTTTTATCTGTGAAACGCAACAGAGGGAAGGAAGGAGAAAGAGAGAGAAGAGAGAAAGGGAGGACGAGGCTCGTGCTGGTTCTGCCGCAGTCACCTCCTCTTACTCTCGCCTCATCGCCTCTACGGAGGACGACGAACGACGACCCATATCGCCGATTTCTATGTGTGACGACAAGGTTGGTGCTGCAGCTGACGAGGCTCGTGCTGGTTTGCTGCTCTCTGTGTATGTGTGTGGCTTTGTGTGTATGTGTGTGTGTGGGGGTTTGATTTGTGTTTGTGTGTGTGGATAGGTGGTTTAATTTTCCAGATGTGTGTGGGGGGGGGGTTGATTTGTGTGTTTGATCTCCAAATGTGTGTGTGTTTCTTCCTCTTCTTTCTTCTTTTGAGTTATGAAGAAAAGGGGCAAAACAAAAAGAAGAAGAAAAAAAAAATCCCAAAACAACGTCGTTTTGGGATTTTGGGCCGCTCGAACCACAAAAAATTCGAGTTACAAAACGGAGTTGACATTTTTAATATGTCTATCTCTGTCTCAAATTTTCTCATCCAATAAAAAATGTCACCTCTTTATATCCTCTAGCAACATTGACTTGAATAATAAAAAATGTCCCCTTTTAATGTATATTAAATAAGTTGGTTATAACTTCTTTTAATTTAAAAGTTTGTGACAAATTATTTGTTACAATTTTTGCTTATAGTTTATTAAGTATAAATAATTTAAATAAATTTAAAAAATTGATTATCTAAAAGTCAAGGAAGAGATAAATTACTTACTTTTAATTTATAATAAATTGTACCAAACATACACTTTGTATTTAGCTGCCTAGGCACGAATAAAAAAATATAAGCACTTAGTATTTATTTTTATTTTGGTATCAATATTTGCAATTTGATGTATGCTTGACTAGTTCATATGTACCAATGTATCATGTATGTTGAGTTTCTTTCATTTTCCCTTTTTTAATGCATTTTTGCTATTCAAAACAATTAAAAGCAAGATAGAGGAAAAAGAACACAAATGTATTTTCTTTTTTTCTTTTTTTTTTTGGAGGGGGATTTCACAGTAACTGGTGAAAAAAGACGAAACCAATATGCTATCAGGGGGGTATCTGGGGTAAATGTTATGTAGGGGTGTAATTTTGGCGATCGAGTTCGCGGCCCACTCGAAGCCTACCTGTGGCCTGGGGCGGCCTAAGCGGCTAGTTCCTGGTTAGGCACGAGCCTAGCCCAACCCAGGACCCTGGGCCTAGGCTGTAACGCCCTCAAAATAATACATAATACCCATCATTCAGACATACAGTAATATAAGAAAATCAACACCTTTCTATTCATCAGAGTAGTTCTTACAACAGTATTACATATTAACAACAAAAGCAAATGCCCTACGGGCTTACAAATTTAAAAAATTGATTATCTAAAAGTCAAGGAAGAGATAAATTACTTACTTTTAATTTATAATAAATTGTACCAAACATACACTTTGTATTTAGCTGCCTAGGCACGAATAAAAAAATATAAGCACTTAGTATTTATTTTTATTTTGGTATCAATATTTGCAATTTGATGTATGCTTGACTAGTTCATATGTACCAATGTATCATGTATGTTGAGTTTCTTTCATTTTCCCTTTTTTGGTGCATTTTTGCTATTCAAAACAATTAAAAGCAAGATAGAGGAAAAAGAACACAAATGTCTTTTCTTTTTTTCTTTTTTTTTTTAGGGGGATTTCACAGTAGCTGGTGAAAAAAGACGAAACCAATATGTTATTAGGGGGGTATCTGGGGTAAATGTCATGTACGGGTGTAATTTTGGCGATCGAGTCCGCGGCCCACTCGAAGCCTACTTGTGACCTAGGTAGGCCTGAGCGGCTAGGTCCCGGTTAGGCACGAGCCTGAGCCCAACCTAGGACCTTGGGCCTAGGCCATATGTTCTAGAGCCTGGCTTGGCTCGTGAGCTTAGCCTGAACTTTTTCCCCTCTAGCCCAACCCAACTCGATTTGTCCCAATGGCTCTGCTGTCTGTCTCTATGCAACGGTAAGAAATTTAAAAAAAATAAATAAAATTGAAACTGTCAAATGATCGTTAATTCGGCCAAATTTTTTTTATTATAAATTAATCCCTCCCTTCCCCAACTCCTATAAATATCACTCCTCTCTCATTTTATTTCTTTCATTCCCCAAAAAATCCCATAATAAATATTCACCAACTCCCATTGTTAAATATAAACATGAGTAAGTGTTCAATGTTAACACCACCTACAAATCTCCTACATTTGTATTCATCAATCATTAAGAGATTCATAAAAGGTATTTTCACATGCAATTATACATTCAGCATTCATAGTATATGAATTTATAGTATGTGGCATAGCAGTTCAAATACAACTAAATGCCCTCAAGGCTACAATTTCTAAGGCTTAAGCCCGGTTACAAAAAAATGGTTTCAACGTACACACATAAAGCCCTTGGCTTGCCAAAAATAATTACAACAGAAAAGAGCCTTGTGTTGTCAAAAACATATCACGTGCCTCTAACTCGGTGGAATCACCACATCTTTTCCTACACAAAATCTCAAAGGAGTGAGCACAAAACCCAATAGGAAAACCTTAACAAAGTATATACATTTTATACAATCTTACGAGATAAATGCACATGCCATGCCATGTTCAAAAAACATATATCTTTATCTTTTGAAAAACCTTCGTGCATAATGCAATCACGAGAAATCAACATTTTAACAATTTCAATGTAATTAACAGGGACGATAAATATAACCCAAGTAATCTCTAGATTGGTGTCTACAAATAGGCTTAACAAACACTACCAATTCCCATTTTACAGGTAGCTAACCGGAAGGTACGTAGTACCTCCTCCGTGCGTGTTTTTGGTCTTCCACCATGGACACTCAGGCTAACTTAACCAATACCATCTACACTCCTTATCCAGACTTACCAACGTATTTACCTCAAAACAAATCAATATGATCTTGTTTCACAAATCAATTCCTATTCTCAAAAAAAATTCTTTTCTTAAAACAATAGTTTCAATTAAAATTCGACATCAATGATAACAAATGAAATGGAATAGCAATGCGATATGCAACAATGTACTTGAATAATTCCAATCTCAATTTCCACCACACAATCTTCTATTGTGATCAAAATTTTCATACCGCTTCACACAGTAATTTCATAATAAATCCATCAAGTGGTAAATAACAATACCATTTACATGCATCCTCCACCTGTTAATCAACTATTTCAAATTAGCCACTTCAAGACAATTCAACGATATACTATATATCAAGCATCCAAATTCAACATTTTTTATCTTTCCAAAAATTTCCTCATTTAAATACAAACATGGCAATACTCCACAATTTATACACCATAATACTTTATAAATCATAAATTTCATAATATCTCAATATTTTTCCAAAATTCCCAATTTCTAGGGTTTCACCAAACTTGATTTCCCCCCTCCCTTTTTTTTTTTTTTTAAAGGGCCTTGCCCAAGCAACACACACGCATGCCAGCATTGCTCATACTCTCAAGATTTGGAGAATATAAAGAAAACCCACTTTAAAAAAAAAAAAAAAATCATTTGGAGTACATAAACCCAAAATCATAAGTCCAAATACAAGAAAAGCTCCCAATAAGTATGGACTTGCAAAAATATATATATAACTCTAAGAAATCCCTACCTCAAGTCATGGAGAAGGAGAGATAAGAAAACCCCTAAATTTGACGGTGTTGAAACCCAATCTTCACCACACAAAATGCATCCCTCGAAGAGTTTTTCAACTTTGATGAAGGGACTAGGGTCAAAACTTTAATGGATTTAGAGAAATCAAGGATTTAATGAGTTTGGTAAGAAAAAAGTAGAAAGAATAGAAAGAAATGTATTCTAAAGAGAGAAATATGAGAGAAATGTGAGATACACTCAGCCCAAGGAGAAAAAAAGGGACAAAAAATTTGGAACCCAGCACTCTCCACATGTGCGCGTTTTCTTCCACACGTGCGGCACGTACCTGTCCGCATGTGCGGTCTCTTCCCCCGCACATGCGGCCTGTTTCTATAGCGATCCCAGTTTTGCCACTTCTCTGAGTATGTCGGAGATCGACTTGCCCGGTTAGCTCGTGGGGGTTTAAGGGGCAGCGCCTCTTGGCAGATCCAAAGGCAGCGCCCTGGCGGGGATCGAGCTGCCTGGTCAGCTCGTGGGGGTCTAAAGGACAGCGCCCTTTGACGAGTCCTAGGGCAACGCCCTGGTAGGGTTGAGGGGCAGTGCCCTCGAAGCAAAAATGCAAAATGCATTAGAAGTTGCTTGTCCGCTCGAGCGGCCGTTTATGCTCTCGAGCGGAGAATGTTTGGTTTCAGAAGTTTGACCTGTCTGCAAAAGTACTGGGAAAATGTATCTGACGCTCAAGCGGGGCTTTCCATGCTTGAACAGACCATGTTATATCAGTTCGTGAATTTGATATTTCAGATCACTTTTGTAAATCTCTCTCTCTCTCTTTAAAAACCCTTTCCTCTCCCTTCTCTCTACATTTTCCTACGCCAAATTGGATCAAAACCTTGATTTCTCAAAATCCATTAGAGTTCTGCCACAAGTTCTTCATCAAAGTTGGTTAACTTCTCGAAGGCTTCATTGTGTGCGGTGAAGATCGAGTTTCGACACCGTTGATTTTGGGGGTTTCATCTCCTTTCTTCTTCAAAACTTGAGGTAGAGGTTTTCTTAGAGTTATATATATATATTTTTACAAAATCTATATGATTTTCAAAATCATCTTTCGATAGCTTTGAAAATTAATTGTTGATTCAAGAAGTTGAACGATTTTGAAAGTGAGTTTGTCTCTTATTCTTTTAAAATGATCTTATGGGTTTTGATCTTCGTTGATTGAAGAAAAGATGATTTTGAAAAGTTTTCTTTTAAAGGATTTGATTTGTATAGTTTTGGTGAGAAAACCTAAAATTTGAGAATTTTTTTTAAAAGAAACTGAAAATCCATTAATGATATTGTTGTATTTATTTTATGTGTCAAAATAAATGGATGTTTGGAAAATTTCTTATTTATATTTATATAAATGATGAATTTCAGGGAATATGAGAATTGTTGTTCATTTTGGAAAGTATTGTTCAAAACATTAAAATAGTCTTGAAATGACTAATTGTTGAGGATACGTGAGAAGAGGGAATTGCATTATTCCTTGGATGATGAATTGGAATAAAAGTATTTATATTCATCTTGTGTTATTGGCATAACAATTCATTTGATTATAGCAAACTTTGAAAGTTGATTTGAAAACTTGCATTGAGAAAAGAATGTTAAGAAATAAGTTTTCATGAAATGATTTTGGAGTAAATGCATTGGTAAATCTTGATAGGTGGTGTAGATGATATTGAATAAGTTGGTCTGAGAGTCCGTGGTGAAAGATCGAAAACCCGTGTGAATAGATGTCGAGCCTTCTGGTTAATACCGGTAAAAATAACAATTTGGTAGTACTTATATAGTCTACTTGCAGACACCGACCTAGAGATTACCAGATTCGTATTTACCGCCCTTGAAATAAATTATTAAGTTTTGAACAATTGATATTGCATGACATTATTGAGCATGATGGTTTTCAAAAGATAAAAATGTGATTTATCTTTAAAAAGGGGCATAGCACGGCATGGGCATTTCATCTCTTTAGACTTGTATAAAATGTATATACTTTGTTAAAAATTTCTTACTGGACTTTATGCTTACCCTATGGGATTTTTGTGCAGGAAAATATGTGGTGATGCCGCCTAACTAAAGGCGAGAAAATGTGTGTTGAGAGTACAAGACTCTCATTTTGTTGTGACTCTGTGTGTAAGCCAAGGGCGGTATGTGTGTGGGTTTGAATAACCGTTTTGTGTAACCAGACTCAAGCCTTGAAAACTTGTAAACCCTTGAGGGTATTCATTTGTTTATTTACTTGTTGTTGGATTAATGTATTGTTGCATGAAAAACTATTGTATAATGTAATGTAAGTTTGGAGATTTATATTTGGTTTTCCTTGAAAGAGCCATGATTGTTGTATCATTATTTGGGTTAGAAATTTGGGGTGTTACAGTTTCCTGCACCTGCCTCTGCACGTGCAATTAAAGCAGTCATGCACCATCGACGACCTCACCTCACCCCACGTGTGAGCTCACCTCCACCACGTGCGGCCTAAGCCCCCGCATATGCGGTCCTGTCCTCTACCCAGAAATTGCACTAGCTGAAACTGAGACGTCCCTTGTAAGGTCCTAGTGTCCCACATCGAGAATGGAAGGGGAGTTGCTGGGCTATAAAAGTAAAAACCTGGACCCTTATATAGCATCGAGGCTTGTTCCCGCGTGGTAAAATCCCTAGTAGAACTCCCCAGTTAAGCGTGCTTAAGCTGAAGTAGTTCTGGGATGGGTGACCCGCAGGGAAGAACAAATCCATACGGGCATAGCACAAAGCAGACAATATCGATGACATGTGAAGGGTCGAGGCATTACAAATGGTATCATAGCCGACTCTTTAGAGTACCAAGTGTGGGCCCCTAGCGTCTCTCGGTGCATATCGGCGGGCTTGCGAGGTGGTAGGCTACTACACGGGCACGTGCAACCCTAAGAGGGGTGGATTGTAAGGTCCCGGTGTCCCACATCGGGAATGAAGAGGGAGTTCCTGGACTATAAAAGTAAAAACTTAGACCCTTATATAGCATCGAGGCCTTTTCCTAGGTGGTAAAATCCCTAATAGAACTCCCCAGTTAAGCGTGCTTAGGCTGGAGTAGTTTTGGGATGGGTTACCCACAGGGAAGAACAAATCCATACGAGTATGGCCCAAATCGGACAATATCGATAACATATAAAGGGTTGGGGCATTACAAATGGTATTAGAGCCGACTCCTTAGAGTACCGAGTATGGGCCCCTAACGTCTCTCAGTGCATATAGGTGGGCTTACGAGCTGGCAGACTATTACACGAGGACGTGCAGCCCTAAGGGGGGTGGATTATAAGGTCCCGGTATCCCACATCGGGAATGGAGAGGGAGTTCCTAGGTTATAAAAGTAAAAACTTGGACCCTTATATAGCATCGAGGCCTTTTTCCCGAGTAGTGAAAACCCTAGCAGAACTCCCCAGTTAAGCGTGCTTAGGCTGGAGTAGTTCTGAGATGGATGACCCATTGAGAAGAACAAATCGGTGCGGATATGGCCCAAAGCGGACAATATCGATGACATGTGAAGGGTTAGGGCATTACACCCCTAATCCAATTTCATGCATTCCAAAAAAAATAGAACTCATCTCTGGAATGAAATAAAGATGAGGATCTAAGGGAAGTTTCATGAGCAGAAAACTCAAACGGTCGACAGGACCTCAGATTAAACCCCGATACTCCTAACATAAATAAGGTAAACATAATTAAAAGAAAACAAGACGGGTTAGCTACCCGGGCATCACAATTTCTCACAAACAAATCTCTCTCTCAAACTCTTATTCTCTCTCAACTCTCAACTCTCTCAATTAATTTTAAAACCCCATCCTAAGTGGCAATTGTAATTGTGTAAGAAGAAACTTTTATTAAAAAAAGTTAATTTTTGTATCGCATTCGCTAATCTGTAACATTAATTATTTAAATTAATATTTATTAGTTACTTATTTTTTTATGTTAATTATTTTGTAACATATATTACTTGTTATTGTTTACTCATTATTTTAATTAACTGTTAGTTAATATATATTATTTTACTTAAATTAGTATGGATCCTGATTTTTCTAATGTTTAAATCGATGTTGATCAATATACACAATATGAATTTGTTGATTCTCCTTCTACTGTACCTAATATCCCTCTTCCAACAGTAGCATCATCAACTAGGGGTACATCTAGTACTATTTGGAAGCATTTTGAAAAAGTATTTGTAACTAATTTTGATGGTACAATTGTATTTTAAAGCAACATATAAATATTATACACATTTACTTAGTGCTGCATTGACAAGGGATACTAACCATCTAAAAAGGTATGCTCAAAGACATTTACAAAGTTAACAAGTTGATATTAGAACTCAAATGCAATTAGGAGCTTCATCAATTGGTAATTTACAAATATTTTCATATGGTCCTATAAATGCACAAAATTCTATAGTTAATTATATTATTAAAAAGAACAAACTTTTACTAATAGTGAATGTCCCGATTTTTTAGAAATGATTCATGGAGATCTTGCACCGCAATATCAAGGTTTTTCAAAGAAATACTGCTAGAAATAGGATTTTACAGAAATTTGAGGATATTAAAAGTGAATTATTTGACATTTTTAAAAATTTAAATGGGAGAGTTTGTTTAACGTATGATTTGTAGTCAATAATGGTTTAGAATATCAATGTATCACTGCACATTTTATTGGTAATGATTGGAAATTAAATAAAAGAATCATTTCATTTAGATTAGTTGAACTTTCATACACTAGTCATTCACTTGAGGTAGAAATCAGAAATGTATTATATGAGTAGACTTTGCAACATAAAATATTTACTATTAGTTTAGATAATGTAACATATTACAATCAAAATGTAACTTATTTGAAATCAACTTTACAATTACTTGTTCATGGTAATTTATCTCATGTTTGCTATTGTGCCCATAATTTAAACTTGATTATTAACGAAGTTATGCATATATATGACACTTCTGTATTGGTAGTAAAAATATGGTTGTTACTATTATATCTTCTACTAATTGAATTTCAAAATATAAGAAAATTTGTCAACGAGAAGATATGTCAGTTAAAAAATAAATTTTAAATATAGACAGTATGTGAAATTTAATGTATAATATGTTAAACAGAGCTTGTAAACAAATAAAAGGAATAGATTTATTTTTGGTAACAACATCAATAGGAGGAGTATTGACTCCCACATAACTTAACTAGTGCCAAGTAGCCTTATATAAAGATTTTGTAAAAGTTTTTGATACTGCAATAAAATTATTTTCTTATATATATATATATATTCTTACTTCACCAATTTGTTTTACATATGTTAGCAGAAATAATGAAAATTTTTACAAAATATATGGGTAATGAATATTATATAACTATTATTACTGCAATAAAAGAAAATTTTGATAAATATTTTGATCCATTGCCTCATCTTTTAAGTTTAGCCATCGTAATTGATCCTAGAGGTAAAGAAATTGATTTACAATAATTTTTAAATTGTATTTTCACTCATCAAAAACAAGTTGCCCCTATTATGAAAACAAGCATAAAATTATTTAAAGAATATAGGGAAGCTGTATCTGTAAATACACCTACACACACTACACTAGCCTCATCTCGAGGTAAAAGATTAAGTGTTTTTTTAGTAATAAAAAGTAGAAGAATATCTCAACATACAAGCGTAAGTAGTTTTGAATTACAACGTCATTTGGATAGCCTACCAGTGGATGATAACGATGATTTTGATATTTTGGATTGGTAGAAACAAAATCAGCCTATGTTGTGCTTTCACAAATGACCTGTGATATACTAGCCGTTTTATTTCTATAGTTGCTCTTGAAACAGCTTTTAGCGAAGGTGGACGAGGGTTAAGCGATTACCACAACAGATTTTCACCCCAAATCGTTGAGGCACTGATGATATCGAGAGATCATATGCATGCGCTTACGAGAAGATAAAATTATAGTGAAAATGAGAGAATTCAAAGTGATTTGGATAATATATCATTGGGTAACGCGAGTGAATTGTTTGCCTCCTCCGATGATTGCTCAACAAAAAAAATTTCACTATTTCATTTCGTAACGTTTTTATTAGATTATTGAAGTGGAGTATAATGCAAATGATTGGTACGCGGCCCTATTTTGAGTGGGCCAGGGCCTGGGCCTTGACCTATAGTTAAGGATGTAAGAAAAATCGAAAAAATCGACCAAACCGATTGAATTGGACCAAACCGGGAATATTCGATCTATTTTTTTAAATACGAATCAGTTTGTGCGATTTTTAAATTTGATTTTCAGTTTGGTATCGGTTCAAACACTTTGTGCACCGAATTAAACCAAAGCCGACCATTTCAACAAATATTGTACTTATATCATATATATATATATAATCTAAAAATATAATGATATTAATAATTAATTAATTAACCTTATCATCTTTATAACCTAAGTTTGTAAACTCTTATTATATATAATCTTAACTCTAAATATTCTTGAAATCTTAGTATTTTTTAACTTCTTTTTTTTTTTGTTAATCTAAGAATTGAAAAATATTTATTAAATGGATGGATTGAATATATTTAAAATGGTAAACAAATAACTAATTTAATATTTTTATATAGATTAGTGATTATATTTAAAAGTAGTTTAAGTTAGAAAGGTTCTACACCGATTAAACTGTATCGAACCGAACCTTATCAGTTCAGATTAGTGCGGTTTGATAGGAGAATTGTTCTATATCGGTGTTTAAAATAATAAAACAGACATTATCGGTTTGACAAATTTTTTTTATCTAAATACAGATCGTACTGAACCGACTACATCTCTACCTATAGTGATGCAATTTCTCTGCCGTCATCAATAATATATATCTATTTTATTTAATGATATAAATTTTTGTAATATTTTATTTCATTTTAAAATAAAAATTACTCATTAAATAAATGTTATCTATTTAATTTAATGATTGTAATATTTCATTTTATTTTGATATTTATATAACATTATTTATTTCAATAGAAGAAAAGTACATAACTTCATACTTTTTCAGTCATAACCAAAAAAACATAAGTCATACATACTTAAACACCACGACATGAAACATAACCGAACATCTCATTAACCTTAACTAAAATACTCTAGTACAATTTTTCTTTTGTTTTTTTATCCCTCATTAATAATCTATATATATAATATATCTATCGTTTATTTTTTGCAAAAAAAGAAAAAGAAAAAAAGAAGACCCTCCAGGCTTGGTCTATGACCCAAGCTCAGCCCTGCCAATGCCCTAATTTGAGTGGGTCCCGGTCTGGGCTGAACTTTTCAGCCCGTGGGTCGGGCCAATAAAAAAAATGGTCGGAGCCTACGAGGCCCGAATGCGTGCCAGCCTGGCCTGGGTGGGCTCAAATTACACCTTTAATGTCACGTTAACTTTTTTATGGGTAAATTATAAATACATATTTTGAGATTTACTTAAAATACAGATTGCTTCTTGTAATTTAGAAAATTACAAATATTCTTCTGTTAGAATTTTTTATTTAGCATAATTAATTGAAAAAATAATAATTATCGCTGCTCTCCTATATAATAATAAAATTATCTAAATTATTAATTGAAATAAGTTTTTGACGTTGTTAGGTTTTTGTAATTGGCAATCTTGTTGAACAAAACTCCTTTCAATTGTATTTTTATTCGCTGTATTGTATCTGTGAATTATGAGAGTTTAGATGCGAATCCAACCCGAGTTTTGCATGTGTAGGGGAGTTTGTGCTGAGAAGTTTGTGTTGACATTTCATATTTTGAGCATTCCTTATTTGTCGCTTCGCTGACTAAGTATGAGCCAAAAAGAAGTCAAAGTTGTTTGACCACTTGAGCGGTCATTTGTGCACTCAAGCGATGAAGTGGTTCATCTAGTATCTCTGCCTGCATCTAAACGTCTGGGAGACAAGTTTTACAGTTCAAGTTGTAGATGTTGCGCTCAAGAGATTGGCCTATATGTTTGCACCACATTTACTCACACTGTTCGAGCGGTAAAATGTGCGCTTGAGTGATTTTTGCGACTTTGTTTAGTATAAAGTGCGTCATTCGGTGTTTTTAGGGTTGAACCCATCCAGATTTTCAGACATGAGTGAAATACAAAGTGTTTTATATTGGAGGGAGTTTTTATATGAGTTTCCTTGACGTATAGAAGGTGATCAGTTGATTAACAAATTACATATTGACAAATATCACGGGTTGTTTTTGTTCTTTTATTCATAAAAAGAGAGAGGTGTTCATCGGTGGATTCCAAAAAACTTGGGCCTGAAGCTTTGGTGAATTCTAGAGTAGCTTATCGTCGTGGATTCTATAGCGATTCCGGTTTTGACCCGACCCTTGTTGTATCCCGGACTCGGGTTTCATGGTTTCATATTGTTGTTCACATCTTACTTCCCTTGTATCTCCTTAAATTTGGCTATTGGATTGTTGTGGTTGCGTTTGGGACAAATTGGTTGCTTAGTTTCTAAACTTTTGTTGTCCAGATTTTTGCTTATTCACTCAAGTGGCACTTCTAGCGCTCGAGCGGGCTTTGCAAACTCTCAGTACTTTTGCAGGTCTGCAAAACTACTAGAAGAGTGTATTCTATACTCGAGCGGTTCTTTCTACGCTTGAGCGGCATTTCTTGCGCTCGAGTGTTTGTCTATTGTTTGCAAGACTACTGGTTGCGTGTATTCTACACTCAATCGTCACTTCTTGCGCTCGAGCGGACTGTATGTATATCAGTTCGCAGCAACCTTCTTCCACATCACTTTTTCACCTATTTTCTTCCCAAAACCCTAGATCTAGAGCCTCTCTATCCAAAACTCAACTTCTCTGTACATTTTCACCTAGATCCATTGGTTTCTCTACCCTAGTGTCTTTGGGAAAAGGGTAAAGCATCTCAAGAGCTCCATTTTGATCCGAACAAAAGTCGGTTTTGGTGTCTTTGAAGTTGTCTCCTTGCTTTGCTCGTCTTCTAACTTTGAGGTAGGGGCTTTCTGCACTCTCCTATGATTTTCACTTAATTATTTGTTGATTGTGTAAATAATGCAAAGATTTGGAGGATTTTAGACAAACCCAGGGTTTTTGTCACGACCCCATTCCGCCCCTAGTAGAATGGTGCCGTGATGGCCAGTAATCTGAGATTACCGAAGGCTAACTTTCAAGATTCACACATAATCAGAGTATTACATATGGGGCTAACATGTGCGGAAGCAGTATATACAAATCTAATTAGTCCATAAGAGCTGTGCATAAGTCAGATGGAATGGCATACATCTTTACATATCTTTACAACTTGGATACAATAAAATGAAATACAAAATACATCTTGACCAAAATACTTCTCGAACCATCATATACAAAATACAAAGAAATACAAGCTAAGAAGTATGATCTTCAAGATGCTACAAAATGCGAATTCAAAACAAGTTGCAAGGCACATCTAGGCGTCGCCGCCGTCTTGCTCATCACCTACATATATATAGAGAGGGTGAGCTTGGGTACTCAGTGAATGGTACAAGTAATAAAGGGTTTGCATGAATAATATCCGAGATCTTTATCAAGTGACATACATATATATATCTTGCACAAAATTGAAGACAAAACAAGTTCATCTAAAAAGTCTTTCAAGGCTTTCAAGTTTCAAGGGGTGACATTAACAAAGGTTGTGCTACAAATGCTTATAGTCCCCTAGCACGTATGGACTTTCAAAGATTGTGCTACAAATGCTTATAGTCCCCTAGCACGTACGGACTTTCAAAGATGTGTTATCCAAAACAAGACTAACACTTGATACACAAAATAGGGATAATCATTCATGCTTAACAAATACTTTTCAAAACAAAGCAAAGCTTTATCAAAACTTTATAACATAGCTTTATTAAAAATACCACTCACTAGTTCTTCAAACGTCGGGGTCAAGCGAGAGTCCAAGTCCTACAAACACATGGTAAAGTCTATTGAATGCATTTTCAAACAAGCTTTACATGAATGCAAATGATCTTGGCATTCTTTCAAAACTAAGTCGATCCAAAACAAAACACTGTTCCTCATCTCAGGAAAACATAATGGGCACCATCCAGGTCTTGGCCGAGGTCCCACACCTCCCTTACCGAGGTGTGGTCCCGATGGCCACATTCAAGAAAACGAAGTTGGGAAAATCTGGGTTTCCCTTTCTTTGAAGAAAATGGACATGAAGAACATGGATGCAAAGATCATAACTTATCATTACAAAATCTGAGATTTCATGCTATGAATTAAAAAACATGGACCTGGGCACCTATACTCGAAGGTTTCATGAAAACAAACACAGAAACATGAATCTCGATGCAAGCTTTCGGATCAAACAAGGCTTCTATTCAAGAACACATGAATATCACTTTCTCTTTCTAAAACCAAACTTTAAATCAATGCATGGTTTGCAGATCAGGTTCGATCTTGCAATGCAGCTAGATGATCAATAAGAACAACAAGAGTAGATTAAGATTCTAACCTCAAGACACGAATCTAACAGCTCAAGGTGTGAAGATCAAGCTTGGAAAATCTATTCCTCCTCTAAGAACTTTTTCTCCCTCTTCTAGAGCTTCTCTCTCCTCAAGAACAAAGACATATAGCAAATGATACATTTCTAGGTCTGCTGGCTAACTTAACACTCAGCTGGGACACGTGGCACTACCGGGTTGGTTTTTTTTAAAAAGGTGGCTGAGTGAAAAGACAAGGCTATGACAAAGTGTGTTCAACAAGCAAGATGGCATAGGCACTCCGGCAGGTAATGATCTCGGCTAAGAACAAGGCATCGGCAAGTAGGGAGCAATGATCTCGGCTAGGAAGGACAACACTTGACCTAGCTGTGCCACACCTTGGCCTAGATGTGCCACACCTCGGTCTAAGTCATACCACTCCAGGACAAGATTACTTAGGTGCAAAAGTAACATCTCGGCCTAGATAATACACATCTCGGCCTTGGTGATGAACACCTCGGCCTAGATAATGACATCTCGGCCAATATGTTAGGGCGAAGGTGGAGGTCAAACAAAGTGGTTCCAAGATAATTCTAGACCGAAGATGACCTCGGCTAAACTCACACCAAGCAAGGTATAAAACATGTAAGAAGCACTTAAGCAAAGCAGATCAAGGTTTGCAAAAATGCAACATATCAAGACACGATCATGTAATATATGTAAGCATGACTAGAGTAGAGTGAGGGCTGTTACAATTTTGGTTTAAAATTAAAAAAGGGGTTTTCAAATGAAGGTATTGAAAATGGTTGTAGGTGTAGATATGAGGTTATGTTATTTAAAATTTGTTGATTTTGACACATGGGATGGATTTGGACAAAAATGTAGTTTTGTCCAAAGAGGTTTCAAATAATTATTTTGTATAAGTAATGGAATTGGTATGGGGAATGTAAAATTGGATAGATATTTATATAAATGGTGGAGTTGGATACTTGTTACCTCTCACCTATGGAAATTTGAATAGTTTATCTGTTTTGGAGATTGTATATTTGTTTAGAAATATCTGTTTTGGACTATCGGTTGATGATAGCTATGATTGTTGTAGAAATTGCATGAGGATTAGGTGAATTGAAACTAATCTCTTATTTGTTATCATTGAATATGACTGTGCTTTAATACATTGTATATCTATGATGATTGAAAGGAGAAATTAGATGTACTCCATGTTTGGGAGAAAAAAATGGGATAGAATCCATTGAATTAAGTTAGCCTGTGTGTCCAGGGTGAAAGTCCCAAAAACTGTGCGTATATACATGGGTGTCGATTCTCGCGGATGAAATTTTCGTAAAATGGCAAATTGAAGTGTTTGTGTAATGATTGTATTGGTTAGAGGACCACTGGGTTGTAGCCTCAGTTGGGATGTCTGGATAACAATAGACTTGACTCATGGATTGAGGTGAAATGAATTATCATGAAATGAATTAAGATAAAATGGCTTGAGATATGAAACTTGACATATTATGATCTTGTAACAATACGAATGATTTTATCATGGGCTATATGCATTTCATACTTATATCTTCGTTAAGATTCATACATTGTGTTAGATTGTTTCTACTGGGCTTTGGCTCACTCTACTTGGGAAACCATTTTCAGGTGCTGGTGATATGCCTCCGCCAAGGACTTAGCTTGGAAGGACTGTGGAGCTGAAGGCTCAATTTTGTTTATTTTGTATTTGTCTTTTTGTACAAGCCTAGGGCTTTATTTGTATTGAGCTTATGACTCATTTTGTTGTAACCAAGCAAGGTCTTGGAAAGATGTAAGCCTTTAGGGCATATGAATATCTGTTTAGCTTTCATATCCTATTTCATCTCGTAACATATGCTGTAGATTCAGGGTGAACGATTTATGAATGTATATCGCATGTGCCACCTTTTGTATATTAAGGCCAAGTTTGGCAATTGCAAAATAATTCATCTTTTCATCTTTTTATCTTTTTTCCATCACATCACCTCTCTACTTTTCTGTACATCTTTTCGTAAAAAAACAAAAAGTGCACTTATTTAGGTTATTCCAGACAACCCCTAACTTTGATTAATAAAAGCTTTTTATTTTTTTTATAACACATTGTACTGGTGTTTGGAGTTGGTTTATTATAATTATTTTGGGGGGCATTACAAATTTGATATCAGCGTTGTAGATTCAACGTTGGGCAAAGCAATTCCGAGATGAAGACGGTGGTGGAAAAGGACATCAGGTTGGGTTCAATTCGAGCGTTAATTCGTTAGGTAATTGACGTGCATAATTCTTTTTTGTCTTCTTAGTAAATTGTTTTGTAGCTTTGGCATGATATAACCAAATGTAGTGATCTCTTAAAAAACTTCAAATTCTCAATCCTAACATCTCATTAAACTCTTTTCTAGGTGGTACATCTATTCTTCTTTGATTCTATTTTCCTATTTTTTCTCTTTTTTATATATTTTATTTCACTTTTTAATTATTTAGGGCATGGATATATATAATATCATATGGATATAATATTTTCAAAATATTTACAGATAAAAGATAAGTTTGACTCTAATTTAAATTCCTTCATCAAATTTATATCATACTCAAAGATATTTCAAAATAAAAATAAAAATAAATTAAATTATAAATCTCAAAACCTTACTTTTATGACAATATAAAATTGGACAAAAATATTGGAGAATAGAAGAACCCTGCAGAGAAATTAAACAAATGATTTAATTAATTATGCAAGATTTTTCTTATGTGAAAAGAAACACATGTTTGAAATCTCATATTATGTTTTTTGCTTTATTTTTTCTTTTGCAGATTTTTTTGTTTGTTTTAGTTTTAGTTTATTTGGTGTATTTAATTTTTTTTCTTCATAATCTAAGTTATTTGTTGAAATTATAATAATGTAATAGATGCGCTTATGCCTCCAAAATTTATTATTCAATTTTTTTAAAATTTTAAAACTACAGCGTATAAGAAAAAAAATAGTAATGACAACGAAGGGCTAAAAGACCAACATAAAGAATGATGTTTTGCGATGTAGTTGGAGTTCACACATTTTTTTTAAGAAAAATTTTACGAATTGAGAAGAGTATTTGGATCACATTCACAAGTTTGAAAGAAGTTTTTGTTCAATCTCATTTATTTTTTATTATATTTTGTTCTTCAATTATATTAATTTATGTGTTCGATTTTGTTGTAATATATAAGGAGGGCACTCAATTTAAATCTAGATGTAACTAAACTTAATTATGTAGTAGCTCTAAAATATTTTTGCTTACATTTTTATTTTTTTATTTGAGATCTTCATGAGTTTAAATTTGTTTCTTTGCATAAATGTAGTGAGTACACTAATTAAGTAGAATTAAGGTTTTAAATGATGAGTTTCTCTTTTGCAATAAAAAGTCATCTGCACAGAGGATCATTTTAAGCACAAGATTGGATCTCAAAATCCCTAATAAATATACAAATAAACTACTTTATTTTCAACTCATGACATTCTTTATATATATATATATATATAACGAAAACCAATAGTAGACAGGGTCATTTGGATCCATTCGAAGAACAAAAACTCAATATACATGTTTTTTACTTAATTATTATTTAATAGTAAATTTTAATTGCATTATTGAATGTCTTGTAATTTTTAAAGAGATTGGATTCAATATGTGAATATTTCAATAAAAGTTTGGTTAATTTCTTATAACTAAAATTATTATTCAACTATGTTTGTGTTGAAATTATAAACACATTACATATTAATAATCAAAATTTTAAAACTTAATTTAAATAAATATGTTTTATGTATTTAGACAAAAATCATAGGTAAGAAATTTTTTTCTATAATTGTTGAATTTTATATTCACGTGTCATTGCTAGAGAAATATTCATGCTATGCGTGTTCTATACTTAAGACTTTATTATTTAAAATGAATGGTTATATTATCATAGAACATAAACTAAAAATAAAACTAACTAAGATGTTTAAAAAAAAAAAAAGTGATGCTATTTTTTTATTTTTTTATTTAGTAGTTTCAAAATACAAAAGTTGTTGAAATGTATAGGTTATAGACACAAAACAAATTAAAAAAAAAAGAAGGTGATTCTTGAATTTTTTTATTTTTTATTTTGGTAATTAAATAGCTTTAGAATACAAAATCTGTTAAAAATTATAGGTAGTAGACACAAAATAGAGTTAAAATTTGTATAATAAAATAACATAAATGCTTAGTTTTTGACTACACAAAATTTAAATTTTAAAAAATTATAGATGGCTTTTAACTCTTATATAATTTTTAACTTACCTTATTTTTTAGTTTTTTTTTTTTTACAAATTTTAAAAAATTATAGGTGACATTTCACTCTTATCTAATTTTTAAAATACTATTCTTTCCAGTTGTTCTATTATTAAAGTTATATTAGATTTTGTTTTTCGTATCAAGTTTGTCTCATCTTATTTTTGAATTTTTAAATTTCAATTTAATTTTTTCCAATCTGCATTTGATATTTACTAAATTTCTCTCTACCTCATTTTTTTAGGATTCATCTAAGTTTCTCTTTCTATATTATTATAATTTATCTTCAATTTTACACTTAATGTTTTTTAATCTTTATCTTATATTTACGGGATTTATTCTTACTCTTGATTTTCAATTAAGTTTATTATTTTTCTAAGATTTATCTAATTTTCACTTTCTATATTCTCATAGTTTATCTTCAAATTCAAACTTAATTTATTTTTATTTTTATCTTATATTTATAGAATTTCGCTCTTGCCCTTCTTTTTCAGTTGAGATGAATCAAATCTATTATTTAAGTACCTATCTAAATTAATATCATATTAATTTTTAACATATTTAGCATTGTTTACCACTTTTTGTTTCTTGATTGTGCATAGCACGGATTACCACTAGTATCGTTGTATTGATTTGTTATTGATTGTTTGATTGGAATTGCTATTCATTGTTTAAAATTGAATCATAATCACAAATCAATATCTTGAGAGTTTTTAAAATTTTCAGATGTCATTAAAAATTATTGATTTACTTGATGGTTTATTAATAAAATTGATTATTTGTCATGAAATTAAAAATTTCAAAAGATGTGATGTAATTTTTAAAATTATAGGGGGAAATTTGTATTTTAAGTAAACGTTAAGAGGTGTATTTGTAATTTATCCCTTTTTCATTTATTTTAAAAAAAAACCTTTTTTTATAATTTTCGAAATACATTAACTTTTTAATATTTCAAAAAGACTAAGGAGGTGTTTGGTGAAATGCTAAAAGGGCTAACTTTTGGCTAAAAAGGGTAAAAAAAAGTCACTAAAGTGTTTGTCATAAGCTATAATAGTAAAGGAAAATTCTATTCATATATAAATTTATACAAAAAATTAGGCAAGAATTATGTGGCATTATTATTGTTGTAAATAAATTTATCTTCAGTGACTTTTGTTTTTGAAGTGAAAGGTCTAAAATGAGATAGATCATTATGTATAAAAATTATGTTTGAATTTTTTTATTTGTATAGCATTACTCAATAGTCAAATGTTACATAAACTTTTTTACTTAAAAACGTAATTTTTTTAATAACTTTCCAAACACATTATTATCTTTTCTTACTTCTAAAAAAAACCAAAAAACTAAAAATTTGTAAAAAAAAAAAAAAAAAACTTTAAACTCACTATAAAATTAAAAAAGTCACTAAAAATTTCATCCCACCCTTAATTTACTTGTAAATTTGTAATGTGGGTAATTGAAGGTAGATAAATGTTGGCTGGTCCATACATAAGCCCAACCAAGGCGGGAATCCTTTCTGTGGCCCAGGTGAGGTAATTTGAGCCCGACCCAATTTAAAAAAATGACAAAAAGACCAGGGATTCTATTTATGTTAGGTATGTTTAAAAAGTAGAAAAAATTGCTTAAAATATTAAAAAAATTCAGTAAAAATAAAAAAACACAGAAAACAAGAAAGTAGAATTTTTTGAAAAGAGTTTTTGAAAAACTCTAACCAAGCATGCTTACCCAAAATTTTTTTCAGTACATTCAATTTTTAAATACCATTTATTAAATTATTTAAGATTATAATTTATCCTCAATACATCTTATGTTTTTTCGTAATTACCCTTGAAGATAAAATCACAATTTTTGGTATACCCAAATAATAAACAAATCAAAAATCCCAAATTACATCACTTTGAAAAATCCTTTTAAAAACTCTCAAACATATTTCATCACATCTATTCCTTTTCTTCACAATTGACACGTCAAATGGAACATCAAATGGAATTTGATTTAGAATCTGGGTTTCAATACCAGGTGTTTAAAATGAATCTAAAGAAAAGAAAGAAAGAAAATAAATAAATAACAAAATCTAGGTTTTAAATTTTGTTCTGGGTTTCAATTTTTTTCCCTTTCAATACCAAACGTGTTTAACAAGGGCAAAACAAACTGGGAAAAAACAATCCCTGTTTATATATATCAAAGATTTTTTTTTTCTTGGTTGATGCGTTGATTGACATGGGGTAGGCCAAGAAAACTTAAAAAAAAAAAAAAACAATCAGGCCGTTTGGTTTGATTGTTTTGAATTAAATTTTTTAAAAATTCAAGTTGCGTTTATTAGAGTTTTGTAATTATGATTTCAGAGTATGAGTTGTATTTTGAGTTTGTAGAGTTTGAAATTACAATTTAAGTATAAAAAATTTGTTTGATAAAGAGTTTTGAAAATAGTTTTGAAAAGAATTTTGATTTGAGTGGGAAATTGTTGATGTGACATTTGATATTTGATATAAAAATTTACAACTCATAACTACACATACAACTCAAAATTATTTTAAAGCACATAAAAAAATTTAAAAATTTCAAAAAATGTTTTTTTCGATTATATAAAAATTAACATATCAATTGCAAAAAAAAAAAAATCACTATTCTGGTCAACCGGCCGGACCACCGATTAGGCAAAATTTGCAAAAAAAAAATTATGAAAAGCGCGGCTAGTACAGACTTCTCTGCAGAGTTTTGGAAACGTGTTTCCAAAACACGTTCCAAACACCATATTTAAAACTCAGTGTAGAATTACATTTTGAAAACATAACCAAACAGAGACTCAGTTTTTTTATTTTCGTATTTTTTTGTTTTTGGTGAATATTTTTATAATTTTAAACATTTTTTTACACTTTTAGATGTATCTTACTTAAATGTATCTAAAAAGTAAAAAATTTGTGAAAAAATATTTTAAAATTCTAATAAATACATAAAAATATAAAAAAATATACTGAATTCTCGTATTTTTTTGTATTTTTGGTATTTAGTGAATTTTTAAAAGGTTTTTTTTATAAATTTTTTACTTTTTAGGTATATTTATATTAGGTATGTCTAAAAAGTAAAAAAAAATGCATAAAATATTAAAAAATTCAATAAAAACAAAAAATTACGAAAAACAAGAAAGTAGAATTTTCTAAAAAATATTTTTGAAAAAACACAACCGCCCCTTTCCCCCACCCCCTTAACCCCCTCTCAACATGATTGGCCAATTTTATTTTTATTTTTTTCCTTCTCCTCCAATCACCACCCGCCATATGTGTGGGGGGAAATAGTGAGGGTAGTAATTAGATGGAGTCTCAACCATAACTCAAAAAAAAAAAAAAATCCTCAACCTTCTTTTCCTTTTGTTGTATTTTGTTTGTTTATTTTTTTTTTCTTTCTCAAAGAACATAAACTTCAAATATATTTATAAAGGTCCAAACAAAACATTAAAATTAGGTACCCCTAAACAGGCAATTTTTGCCTCATCATGAGTTGAACAACATTACGATTCACTTTTTCAATACAAACATAGTTCATCGCCTTACAAATTTTATCTATATCCAAGGCCGGCCTTGGGGTAGGCAAGAGAGGCCTGCGCCCTGGGTCCTTAAATTTGGATTGAAATAGGCTTTGGCCCCCAAAGTTAGGCTAAAAATAGGATCTCCCAAATATAATTTTGTGTTTTAAATATAAAAAAAAACGGGGGCTCAAATACTATAAGCCCAATAGAACATGGGGCTCAAAAAAAAGTAACAAGATTAGATTTTTATTTTTTTTAAGTATTTGTAATGATTGTTTCCTATCTTAATATATAAAAGTAAATTTTTATTTATAATTTAAATGATTATATGTACAAGAAATTTTTTTGTGGTTATAAACAAATAAAAAAGTTATAACTTATCGTTTTATGTATAAATTTTATTTTATTTTTTTCAATGTAAAAGGTCCCATTTCTAAAATTCACCTTGGCCCCCCCAAATTTAGTGAATATTTCAAGAGAGAGAGGTAGTGTGTTGAACAAGTTTTGGCTCTTGGGAAAAATTTCTAACCCCAAACCCTTAGGAAAGGCCTTTTATTTATAGAAAAATACCTTCTCATGCCGGAAATATCTATAATGAGACAGCTAGTGCAAGGCATGGTCATGAGGACAGCTGGCTGCCAAAAATATATGTTTGTCGCTGAACATAGCCAGCCGACCAACCAAAAATGGCCTTCTGGCCACTTATTGGGCAGCAGATCTCTGATTGGTCAGGATAGAAAAAATTAGATTTTGGTCCAAAGGGGGTGGAAGGTCTAGGTAAAGCGAAAAAATCAAAGCCTTTCGCTGAAGAAATTGAACGATTGTACAGCGTAACAATTCATCATCGAGTGTTCAACGTGAGGCGTCCAAGTCTTAAGGGCTGTCAAAATAGAGTGTTCACACTCATGCTCTTTCATATTATCGAATGTGACTAACTCGCTTATTAAAATATCTAATAAACAGGAAAGGAAAAGGAGTTGGCAATGGGTGACGTTCACACTAATGTTTCGGAATAATTTATATATATGAATGACATGAATTGTGATGGAATTAATACCAAATGAGTTAAGTCTTGCGCAAGCGATCTAAGCGAACCCCTATGATGACACAGATGTATTCAGACTCTATGCGGTTGTTTCAAGGTATAAGCAAGCCCTTTGGCATGGTATGTGTAGGGTGTAAGCGAGCCCTAGGCACGATTTGGCTATAAGCGAGCCCACTTGTTTGGCCGTCCCTTTTGAGGTCCATTAGTGTCGCTAACCGATAAATAACTGGGAGGTGGGCATAGGAAGTAAGGTCTGCAAAGCAGCAAAATGGAGAGTTCTGAATAGTCCGGTGTTCAATCCTTGTGGTTGGGTAGAAGGATCTCTTTGAGGGATTCTAGATGTCTAGCCTAATTACTAATTCACAGAACTTTATTGTAATATTGTATGTTATGTTACCTGATTTATTCTGTATATGGTAGATTGGTTGATAGAAGAATGGGGGTGTGTATGTTTTTACTAGGCATTCTAAGCTCATGGCATGTCATTCTAGGTGAGGAAGTAGTTTACGATAGTGAAGGTTATCTCGAAGGCATTCAAGATGAAGTGTTGGAGTCGTAGTTCACTTGAAGATGACTAGTAGTTTTTTTTTTTTTTTTTTTTCTTTTGACTTTTGGTTTGACAGTGTTTTGTAATCCTATAGCGGAACACAAATGAATCAGTTATGCTATTAACTCTGCTTATATGTGCATATTAAAATATTTTGGTTATCTATCTTGTTTGAGTTGTATTTTGTACATTTTTTTTACGGTCTCGAATTTTGGGGCGTGACATGTGCATCCTATATTTATTTAGTCATGAAATTAGATGTCAGAAAAAGACTATTCTATTGAATCTTATGTTTGAGATATTATGAAAAAAAAAAAAATGCTCAAAAGACTAATTTTATCCTTTTTAGTTGTTTAGTAAGTAATAACAATATTAAATCTAACTTATAAAATTTATTTAATTTTTTGGCTAAAACTTCTAAAAAATTAAATAAATATAACATAAATAAAAATTAAATAAATTTATTTTATTCTTTAATTGAGACTTTTAATTTTTATTATTTTTATTTTACTAAGTGCAATGCATAACACTACATTAAAAAGAACGTCAATAAAAATTACAATTGTTAGAATCTAAATTAAATATGAAACAGAAAAAAATTCCCAATACAATGGATGCATCAAATGTCCTAATACAAATTATAATTAATTATCCAATAACAACAGAAATTCAAATGGATCATATCACAAGAAAAATATTTTCTGAATTTATTGAAAAAATGGAAACTAGCTTGGCAAAAATAAATATTAAAAATATAATTTTGAATTTTTAAAGTATATTTTTTATTTTTTTATTTTCTTCACGAAACTAATTTTTAGGTTTTTAGGGAAAAAAATAATGAAGGGCAAAATTGCCATTTTACCAACTATTTCAGAGGAGGGCTAGTCCAACACTTTTGTATCCCACCCTTTTCCCATGACAAGATAGTCTTACATCCGGGGGACTAATAGTATTAATTTAGCTTACAAATTTTTAACCAAATAACGGAATACGTGAGATATTGGACATGGAGTCCAATCGCACAGTTCAATCCCTCTTAGTTCAAATATAATTAGAAACTCTCATGTAGTTTTGGACCAAAGTGTAACTGTTAGCGCCGTTAATTATAAATGTAAAATGATTATAATACCCTCAAATCCTATATTTTTTTTAGTTATTCTCTCTCTCTCTCTCTCTCTCATAATTTATAAGTTTTAACTTTAATTTAATTAGATCACAATTAATTATAAATTATTAATTAGTTATTGTAATTCTTAACTTTTTAATCTAATTTTAATTTAATTAAATTTTATATCACAATTAATCCTAAATATTTAATTATTTATTATAATTACTAACTTTTTAATCTAATTTTAAGTTAATATTTTAGATCACAATTAATCTTAAATTCTTAATTATCTATTATAATTCCTAACATATTAATTTAATTATGTTTTAGTTCAATTCTAAATATTATTTATTTAATTATGTTTTAGTTCAATTCTAAATATTATTTATTTTATATTTTAAATCAATTTTAAATTATATTTTATATTTTAAATCAATTCTTAATTATATTTTAATTAATTTTAATTAACATATTAATCTAATTTTAGTTTTGGAGAAAATGAGGGTAAAATTATGTTTTTGTCGTATTAATTTTACTTAAATTTTTCAGAAAACCAAACACACTAAAAAAATGGCGTGTGTAATACACCTTCCGTTAGTATGGATGGAAAAACTAACACCAAAATCACATGGAAACTTTCTGACTATATTTGAATTATAGGGGGTAAAGTGTTCCAGTCTCGAACCACAAGAGAGTAAAATGAATTTAACTCTATCTTATAATTCTCATAAAGTATAAATCATTATCCATAATATATCATATTATTTGTAATTTTTATTCATAGTCTCATTATTCAATTTATAAAATTAACCCATCTCGCTCCGCCACCAATTTGCCTTGGTTTGATATGATTCAAGGCAAGGGTGGGTTACGAAAAACTTGTCCCAAACTTGACTTGTGACCATCCCTGACAATAGTGGTGGTGGTGACAAAGATAAGAGACCAACAAAATTAACGATAGTGGTGGCCAATGGCTGCAACAATTGAGAAAAAGCGAGAAGAGATAGTGAAATAGAGAAATGGATTGAATTTATATAGAAAATGTATTTTGATCTCTTTTTTTTTTTCAGTTCATTAATTTGTAATTATTTTCCAAGTACCCACACATTCTGAATTTTTTTTTTGGGTGAATATTGCAATTTTTTTTTTTGGGTGAAGCACCAATAAATCTTAAAACGTAATCTTGTGAACGGTTTCCTCCATTTTTTCTTATAAACCCAAAGGTCCCATTAAAGTGGAAATTACATAAAAGGGCAGTCACTTACTTGTTTGGGTTTAATTTTTCAAGGGATAAAGGCAATTTTTTCAAAATGTAAAATTACACATTTGGGCAATTTGAACTATAGAAGTTTTGGATTTTTCCTCATTCTATAAAAAATCCTACATTACGAACAAAAACATAACATAACATTCTAATATAACACTCCAATACCGTAACAGTTCAATGTAACACACTAAAAAAACGTTATTGGTGTATTTTTCCTAAATGTAATAACGTAACACTCAAAAAAAAATTCTTTGGTATACTTTTTTCAAATATAACGCTCCAATATAAAAAAAATAAAAATAAAATTCTTAATGTACTTTCCCCAAACGTAACACTTCAATCGGTGTAATCCAAAATGTAATATGTCACGACCCAAACCCGACCCTATGGGTTTAGCACCGTAACCGGCCAGTAATCCGAGATTACCGAAGGCCTGCTTAACAGTAGTACAGTAAAACAGAGTTCAGGGCCCGGCGGAAGCCAATACAATAAATAAAAATGTCCATTGAGCTGTGACAATCTGTATGCCAAAAAGATTTTTCATGCATTCATACATACAAACAGTACAGTCTATACAAAATTTACAGTCACACAGTATAGGGACCTAATCCCTTAAGAACAGTACAGTTAGTAGCTGACAGTCTATGCAGTAATCCAAACAGTATGGAGACAGACGGGAGAAAAACAAAACACCCCAAAGCCATAGCATGGCAACTCGGAACCTCGCAGTGAGGCACAAAGGCTGGCTTGACAAAACTGGAGTAACCTTGACGCTCTTAGCCGCGGTCTGGTGCCTGTACACCTACATATATATATGAGCAGTGAGCTAAAGCCCAGTGAATAACATAATGCGTAAAGAGGTTAAGAATGAAATGTCCTTACAGTAATGAAAGCAGTTCATTAAACAATACTTCAATCTTTCAGTCAGAACAGTTATTCAGTCATATGTAGTACATCCATTAGCATAGCAGTAAACAGTAGGTCTTAAAGACCGAGCAGTAATGATGGCCATCAATCAGTAAACAGTAGTGGTTCCACGAGGGAACCGACAGAGATCTCTGTAACAGTAGCAGTAACAGTATACAACAGTTGTTAAGGATGCTACAATACATTTCAGAATATAGGACATACATTCAAACCATTAACAATAATTACTTCAGAAAACAGTTTCGTTAAACAGCCAGAAAACATTCTCAGTTGAACATATCTTTACACAATTGTTACTCACAGAGTTTGGGCTACAGTATGCTAGAGCGTGTCTCCCCAGTCGCCAACCCTACACAGTTCACAAGTTGAACACACACTAAGCTACACAGTTGGGAAATATCATAACTTAATCCCTAATTTGCCTTGGTGTGTTCTACATCTATATCCTCAATAAGATGTCTTAAACTAGGCCTAAGAATGCCTAGAATGGGATGATGATGCAAAGATGCACTTTTAAAAGCATTTTCAGAATTTTCAGAGAACAGAGTCCCGCTCGAGCGTATGTTTCCCCGCTCGAGCGGTCGTGCAACAAATGTACACGCTCGAGCGTCAACTTTCCCGCTCGAGCGTACTGTAAAAGTACTGGATGGGTGAAATCTCCGCTCGACGGACGCTCGACGCCCGCTCGATCGTGAGACACAAGACTCCGCTCGAGCGCCCAATCCTCCGCTCGAGCGGACTGTAAAACAGCGCAGAGAAAATACTGGATGCTCGGATTCCACGCTCGAGCGCCACTTCCACGCTCGAGCGGAAATGCAAAATCTGGAAAACCCAGATTGCACCTCCAAGCTCAAACCAAGTTTCAAAGCACTCAAAACCGATCCTCTTGGGCTAATTTCCAGAAAAACACTTGTAAACACATGGAATAACATGATTCAAAGCTCAATTTTGAGAAATCAAAGCCCAAGGGTGTTTAATTCAAACCCAATTTCCAACCATTCTTCAAGAACAACATTCAAACATGTCATGCATGAGTTTTAAACCAAATTTAAAGCTCCAAAGCTTGTTCAAATGAGCTCATTTCTTTTCAAAACTAGGTGAAAACATGGTCTATAACAACAATATGAGCATGCATGTACTAATGTCCATGTAATCAACCTCAAAATGCAACAACACTAACATGCATGCATGAATTATGCTCTATTTCAACATGCTAGAACTAATTCATGACTCAACTTTCAATTTCGACATAAACCATGCAAGAATCAAGCTCAAATACATCAATAAAGGTTGAATTCTCTTACCTAAGTCTTGTATTTAGGATAGGGAAGCTCAATTGTACAAAACTCCTTCAATTCTTCAAGATCTCAAGTTAAATCAACAAGAACAATTCTCTATCTCTCTAACTCTCTTCTTTGGTCGGTTGAGGCAACACAAAGGCTGATGAAATGTTGTTTTAATCAAATGCATTAAGTGTAATAAAGCTCAAAAGGTTTGAGGTAGTGGGCCACTACAAGGCTAGTTTGGTAAATAAGTCCAACTTGGCCAATTAGCTTATTTTAATCTAATTTAATCATACCAAATCACTTTTTCAATGAATATACCATAAAATTACATAAATTATGTTGATCGTAAAACACCAATCAATTTTGAATTCGGCCACCGATAAGGCCTTCAACTTACAGTCTAAACATATAAGCATGAACAGATAATCATACAGTCAAACAGATAGAATGCAATTTAACTAACATATACTCAATCAATTCGGTTTCCAATTTCAGTCAGCCAGTTCCGTAGTTTATTCAGTTCAATTATCAGTCATAATCAGTCTCGGTTAATAGTAATTAGCAGTTAATCAGTCATTAATCGGTAAACAGTACGAGGGTTGTTACATAATACTTCAATGTAATACACTCCAATGTAACACACAAAAACACTAAAAAAACTTCTTAGTGTACTTTTTTTAAACGTAACACTCATAGTTTGAAATTATACATTTGTTCAAAACTTACTAAGGAATATTTATACTCCTTTTGAAATGGTTTGAAGAATCTTATTCTTTTTATTTGTTTATTTATAATTTTTTTAGTGCTACATTGGAGGGTAATGTTTAGGAAAAGTACACTAAGTATTTTTTTTTTTTTTTGTGTGTTACATTGGAACGCTACGTTTGGGAAAAGTACACCAACGATTTTTTTTTGTGTGTTACGTTAAAGTGTTATACTAAATTTTTTTTTTGAGTGTTATATTGAAGTGTTACGTTTAGAAAAATACATTAAAGAATTTTTTGTGTGTTATATTAGAATGTTACACTAAGGAGTTTTTGTGTGTTACATTAGATTGTTACACTAATGATTTTTTTAGAGTGTTACATTTGAAAAAAGTACATTAAGAAGTTTTTTTATATGTTACATTAGAGTGTTACACTAAGGAGTTTTTGTGTGTATTACATTGAAGTGTTACATTAAGGAGTTTTTTTGTGTGTTATATTAAAGTGTTACGTTTGGAAAAAAATATACTAATGAGTTTTTTTTTGTATGTTATATTAAAGTGTTACGTTTGGAAAAAATATATTAAGGAGTTTTTTTATGTATTACATTAGAGTATTACTTCTTTTGGAATGGTTTGAAGAATCTTATTCTTTTTATTTATTTATTTTTTATTTTGTTTAGTGTTACATTGGAATGTTATGTTTAGGAAAAGTATACTAAATATATATATATATTTTTTGTGTATTACATTGGAGTGCTACGTTTAGGAAAAGTACACCAACAAATTTTTTCTGTGTGTTACGTTAAAATGTTACACTAATTTTTTTTTGAGTGTTATATTGAAGTGTTACGCTTAGAAAAATACATTAAGGAGTTTTTTGTGTTATATTAGAATGTTACACTAAGGAGTTTTTGTGTGTTACATTAGAGTGTTACAGTAATGATTTTTTTAGAGTATTATATTTGAAAAAAGTACATTAAGAAGTTTTTTTATATGTTACATTAGAGTATTACACTAAGGAGTTTTTGTGTGTGTTACATTAGAGTGCTGCATTAAAGAGTTTTTTTTTGTTATATTAAAGTGTTACGTTTGGAAAAAAATATACTAATGAGTTTTTTTGTATATTATATTAAAGTGTTACGTTTGGAAAAAATATACTAAGTAGTTTTTTTATGTATTACATTAGAGTATTACAATAAGTATTTTTTTTGTGTTACTTTAGAGTGTTACACTAAGGAGTTTTTTAGAGTGTTACATTTGAGAAAAGTACAGTAAATTTTTTTTTTTTATATGTTACATTAGTGTTACGTTTGAATGTTAATTAATATCAATATTACAATAGGGACGAACACCATAAAAAAGGAACGAAAATCACACCAATAACACTGCAAACAGGATAACATCATCCATCTACAAATCATTTCACTAAATCCCCGCAAAATAAAATAAAAAAGAAACGTAAAAACTTTGGGTTCTCTCTCTCTCTCTCTCTCTCTCTCTCTATACATTTGTTATGATTGTTTTAATATGATACAAGGGGGGTGTCAAGTAATATTTTTTTTAAATTTTTATGTCCTATATTTGATTTATTGAAAGTTTACTGACTGTGATGAGAGGCATTGGAAAAGGATTGGTTGTGAAATGAAAGAGTTTTTGGCTAAAATTAAAGAAATTGACTTGAATTTAAGTGAAAGAAAAAAATAAAAATAAATTGGGTTGTCATTTTCACCAAACAAAAGTCTAATTTTGGCCCCTCCCAAAAAAAAAAAAAAAAAAAAAGAGAGTATTACAGTCAATGACTTAAAAAAGTATTACAATTACTACATGCCTCATCTAAAGAAAGAAAATTTGAAATTTTAGAATATCACAATCACTGAATGCCTCATCCACATATTACAATCACAGCATGCCTCATCCACATAAAGTATTACCATCTGTTGTTCTTAAAATATAAAAACAATTCAAACCACCAAAACCATGAATAGAGCAATAGTAGAGATTGTATGTCTCTGTATTGTTACATTTATATATGTTTTTGAAAACAAAAACTAACCACCATATATCATATTTTCTATTTATTACTTTTAGAGTTAGATTTAAAAATCAAAAAATATAGATAAATAATACGTTTATTTTTTTCAATTCAAAAATTATATTCAAGTTAAAAACTTTTTTTCAACAGAATATTTGAACTATTTTTCAATTAAAAACACAAACAAAATATTTAAACAAATTGAAAATACAAAGTCTTATAAATTACTAAGGGTGCTCGCGGTTTGGCGGTTCAGTTGTGGCCAAAGGAACCTCAAATCCGTCATCCGTCCGCCAAATTGGCGGATTGGAGAAAATCAATCTACAACCGTCCGCTCGTCATCACGCATCCGTCCAAAATGCGGCGGATCGGTTTGGTTTGGTCGATTTTGGTGAATCGGTATATCCGCTGCTCACTCCTATTCAAACCCCAAATTAAGGAAATACAACATATCTAAAATAAAAGGGACTAATTGATTTGAAAGAAAACTTTTAAGATTAAATTGAATAACTTTTCTCAAAATAAGATTTATGAGTAATTTTTTTTTTTTTTAATTCCCTCGTTCAATTGTAATTTATTTTGGTTCTTTCATTTACTTGCTATTTTTCTTAAGGTTGTTTGGAATGTTCTAAATAAGTGTATTTTTTACTTTTTATAAAAAGATGTGTAAAAAAATAGAGAATAGATGTTAATTGATGTAATCTAAAAAAAATAAAAAGATAAAAAATATAGACTTATTTAATCTTCCCAAACAAGACCTTAATTTTTTAGACTGAAATAATTTTTAATTTTAAAATCTTTTTGAAACTCAAGCAAAAGGCACGTTGGTGAGTTGGCGATGCCATGTGTCTTCGAATCCAATCGTAAACCAGGGGGCAAGTTAACCTTGCACCGGAGAGAGAGGGGGAGAGAGAGAGACCCACCTAGCCTTCTGTATTCTACCCATATACATCAGTTTATTCTATACTATTCTATTCTTCGAATCCAATTCGTCATCAGTCTTTTTGCTCTCAGACATTTCGTCGAACACCTCTACAGAGAGAGAGAGAGAGAGAGAACTCAGCAATGTCTCTGCGACCCAATTCTCGCACAGAGGTCCGCAAGAAGTCCTACAAAACTGGCGTCGATGGCGACGAAGCTCGGCGTCGGAGAGAGGACAATCTGGTGGAGATCAGGAAGAACAAGCGCGAGGACAATCTCTTGAAGAAGCGAAGAGAAGGTCTTCTTCTTCAGTCTCAGCAACTCTCAGATGCTTCGCAAACCCCCGCCGCCATCGAGAAGAGGGTAATTCTTGTCATCCCTATTTTGCGCGATCTGGGATTGATGGGTTTCCTTCCCTTTTCTGTTGAATTGTGTTTGGTTGCTGAGAAAATGTGGGAAATTGGAAAGATTTGTGCTTTTGGATTTTTGAGTTTTTCTGTAGTTGGTAATTGAGATATTTGAAAATTCTAGTCAATTGAGCCCAATTCAGATGATCTTACTCTTCTTGCCCTTCTAAATTTGTTTTCAGACAAATTGTAGGATAGGGATACAGATCAATGAGTGGAGCCTTGTATTTTTATTACATTCCATTTGGGAAACTAGTTTAGTTGAATTTTACTTTTGTAGATGCCAAATTGTTAGGAAATTAAATTCTAAAGAAACTCAGTTAAAGGTTTCATTTCCAGTCTCATTGACTTTCAGATGCTTCATAATTCCCTATAGCTATTAAAGATTGTGGCCATTTTGCCCTCACTGAAATACTAGAATTTGATCTCTGTTCTGATCTTCAATTGCTGTCTATGCATGGACCTTTATTGGGGTTGGATTGGTTGCTGTTTGAATTATAGGTAAAAAGATCAAGCTTGATGTTGGAAATTTTGGGTTGTGGTTAAGCCGTCAACCTGGGGTTAGTTGGGTTGATTTCCTTGTCTCTTCAGAAACCAAATTTGATAATAATAATAATAAAAAAAAAGAACTTTTTAGTTTTCTGTTCCTTTGTTCTGTTTTATTGGTAACCAACCATGTGGTTTATTACTTTGGTAGCTGCTGAATCTACTGGTACATCTTGCTTCTGGTTTATTTTATAGTTTTATAAATTTTTATGTGATGATGCTTGATGATTTATGAGTGCTACAGTCCTTTTGACTGTCAGTGGTAGAAAACTGTGCATCTTAGAACTTAGAACGTCAAAGTTTGTGTTCTTCATTCATTCCTTTTAAATTTATTCCATTTGGATGCCTTAAAAATTGAGGAAAAGACACGATTATGAAGTATTCATTATTATTATTATTATTATTTTAAATCCAAGATTGGTAAACTTCATTTGAACTTGGTTAAAAGCTAAATTAGACTTCGTTGAAGGGAGTTTTGTTGTTATCGAAATTTTACTTTACTCTAATCTATGAAGCATAGACGCGTGATTTTGCCTCACGTATCAGTGCGATTCACAGCCTCTTGTGCACAACCCATATTCATGCAAGGATTCTGACACATTAGACATGCTTGGGAACATATCCCTATTTTAAATGTTTTTTTTTGACAAAGATGGTAGTGACATGCTTGTTGGAAAACTAGACATGATCGAGACAAGGAGGGGCTAAAGTCCAATTTTAGAATGTAAGGGGTTAATGTATGAGTATTTTCCAATATGATATGTGTAACAGATGAATTAAGGGAGTTCTAAGTGTGCAAGTTTACAAACTTGCAATATGAGTATTTTCCAATATGATATGTGTAACAGATGAATTAAGGGAGTTCTAAGTGTGTAATTCAAGCAGAGGTGGTTATGTCCTTGTTAGTAACGAGACACATGGAGGAGAATATTTTTGGCTGAAAGAAGGGTTTTTAAAGGCTAATTCCAGAGGGGAACTGCCAAACTCCTTGAAGGGCATTTCAGAGTTTGTCTCTATTTGTTTTCCAAGTGTTGCTTTATTTGTGGATTCGATTGATAGGATGCCTTATCATACATACTTTTTCACTTCTTCTTACAATTAGTTATCGTATCAATGCCTTATCCTATATAAAAATATATATATTTTTTATCGTATCTTTGCCGTGTCCATGACTGTGCCTGTGCTAGTGTCAAGAATTTGTACTAAGAATACGTCAGTAGAAGATACATGGAGCATTGAATAATGTACCAAGTATTTTGCCTATCCGCTTGAATCCTTGATGATTTATATTTTTTTTCATCTTTTTGCTTGATGTAAATTTTTTGAAAACAAGACCAGCAGTGGCTTCTGTAGTGAAGATTTTCTTTACAAAAGAAGCCTGGTGACTGCAGTCAATAGGTTAAAGTTGTGACCATTGTAATCAGTAGAAGATACATGAAGCATTGAATAATGTACCGAGTATTTTACCTATCCGCTTGAATCCTTGACGATTTTTATTTTTTTTCATCTTTCTGCTTGATGTAAAAATTTTGAAAACAAAACCAGCAGTGGCTTCTGTAGTGAAGATTTTCTTTACAAAAGAAGCCTGGTGACTGCAGTGCAGTCAATAGGTTAAATTTGTAACCATTGTAAATAAAAATCGCCCATGACAAGCCTGAAGTTAATGGGGAGCCTGAAGTGCTTTTTGGAATGTTCTGGATTTAGTTATGCCACCCATATGTCATAAAATGCAGTTCCTAATAGAGTTTGATTGAGCCTTTCTTATCCGATTTCATTTTTACCCTTATTTTTGAGGGTAGCAATGGAATATATAATTGAAGTGCAACATGAATAGATTTGGGTCAACTTATTAGGTGTGAGTGTGAACAACCAATTTCAATGTTTTACTCCAAAAGGCAATTCAGATTTATTCAAATACTTTTCCACTTGGTGCTTTTTGGTTTAACAATTCTATTTTGATTTTGATTTTGATTTTTGTTCTTTCTGATGTGTAACAGTTGGAAAGTATTCCTTTGATGGTGCAAGGTGTATGGTCTGAAGATCCTGCAGCACAAATAGAAGCAACTACTCAGTTCAGAAAGCTATTATCAATTGGTATGGGTGGAGTCGTGGTGTTGATAATATTTTTAGGAATACCTCAATGAACCTGTTTTTAGTGTTGACTTTTGGTTTGTGATGCGTGTAGAACGTAGCCCTCCAATAGATGAAGTGATCAAAGCAGGTGTAGTCCCTCGGTTTGTGGAGTTTCTTGGAAGGCAAGATCTGCCTCAACTGCAAGTAGGGACTATTTTTACCTTTATTTATTTTTCGCTGAACTGGCTCTATTTCTGATTGATGTAATCAATCTAGCACAAGCTTGATTTTGTCTTTGTTCGCAGTTTGAGGCAGCATGGGCTTTGACCAATGTTGCATCTGGGACATCAGAGCATACTCGAGTTGTCATTGAACATGGTGCTGTCCCCAAGTTCGTGCTACTTTTGAGCTCTGCCAGTGATGATGTCCGTGAGCAGGTAAACTCTTGCCCCATTTTGCTTTGAAGCTCTTGTTATTCTAGGTTCATGTGTGACAAACTTTTCTAAACTTTTTGGAAGTCTTGTTAAAATTCGTACAAAGTGTTTGGCTTGACTTTGTTAACCATGCTTCTAAAGTGATTTGCTGATTAAAACTTCTGGATTCTTTATTTTTAAATGTTTGGAAACTTTTAAATTTATTGCCAACTTCTCTTAATATAGCAATGTGTGCTCAGCCCCTTTTCTCACCTAACTTCTCTTAATTCTTGCAACGGTATCATTCCATTATGCTTCATTGTTTTGTTTTTCTTCTATTTTCCCAATGTCTTACCGAATTTTAATGTTATCCCTTGCCTCCAGAATTTTCATAATCTTTGTTGTTCTAAATTCTGAGTAATGCATCTAACTGTTTGTTGACACGATAATTATTTTTGGTTGTGACTAGTAATGAATTTGCATTTCTTAATTTTTATAATGTATAAGCAGGCGGTATGGGCTTTGGGTAATGTTGCTGGTGACTCTCCAAGTTGTAGGGATCTTGTTCTTGGTAATGGTGCACTTATGCCTTTGCTAGCTCAGTTGAATGAACACTCAAAACTTTCTATGCTGAGAAATGCTACATGGACTCTGTCCAACTTCTGTCGGGGCAAGCCTCCAACACCATTTGAGCAGGTTGTGAGACATCTCAAAGTATTGTTTTATTTTTAACAATAATCTTGCAGAAGGATTGTTATAGATTTTTAATGATAATTAATTAGGGCGCCAAATGATTTGAATTGTTCATAAAATGCTCGGGATAAGAATTTTTGATTGAGCTCATTCAAACTCGTTTATTCATTAAATGAACCAAGGTTGAGGTTGAACTTGAAGCTTATTTCATAAATGAACCAAGCCCGAGCAGACCCATGCTCAGTTTTTTAATGTTTGAGAGCATAGGCATTGTTTCACTGTTTGGTAGTTCTTTAAAAACTATGTGCCTATATGGTAACTTGAAGTTTGACTGTTGAAGGTAAATATGGTATGTATGATGCAAAAGATAAAAAGAGGACCCTGCATGTAGTCAGTTGTCCAGTCATCTTTTCAAAATCTATGCAGGTTCATCCTTGGCATTTGAAAGATTTACTTAGAATATGATACAAATACAAGAGGTGGTCCCGCATATCATGCACTTAACCAGCTCGAGCTCTTCCAAAGTCTCTGCAATTTTGGTCCATTATTTTAATTTGACTAACGAAATGGCCTTTGATAGGGCCGTGTAGAGAAGAAGGATTCATGTAGCCAACCCCATTTGATGGGATTTAAGGTTTGGTTTGGTTTGGTTTGGTTTGGTATTTTAAAAAAAGGAAAAAAAAGAAAAAAAAAACTTGCAACAATTAAAATGTAACACGTCGCTTACGGTGCGTCTTGTTGTGCTTTGAGGTGGTGTCGGGTTTGCAGATTAATTTGAGTAAGTTAGAGTTGATTCTAGTGGGGGAGGTTGGTAGGTTGCTGGTGTTAGCGGTGGTTTTGGGTTGTAAGGTGTCGGCACTGCTAGTGTCTTATTTGGGGTTACCATTGGGTGCTACTTACAAGGCAAAAGGAGTGTGGGAAGGGGCTGTGGAACAGGTGCAGCGCCAGTTGGCGGGATGGAAGAAGGAATATTTGTCGAAGGGAGGAAGATTGACGTTGATCAAGAGTGTGTTGAGTAGTATTCTGACCTACTTTATGTCATTGTATGTCATTCCTGTTTCAGTGGCGACTCACTTAGGGAAGCTTCAGCGGGATTTCTTGTTGGGGGGTGGAGGGGAGGAGTTTAGATATCATTTGGTTGATTGAGGGCAGATTTGTTGTCCAAAGGAGGTGGGTGGTTTGGGGGTGCGAAGGTTGGTGCCGTTTAATATGGCGTTAGTAGGGAAGTGGTTTAGGCAGTTTGCTAGGGAGAGGGATTGGTTGTGCCGTAGGATGGTTGTTGTATAGGGTGGGAAGGGGAGATTGGTGGTCGGGGGATGTTGTTGGGTCTCATGGTCGGGGTTTGTGGAAGGGGATTTGGTTGGAGAGGGGGGAGTTTTGAGATAGGGTCTAGTTTCGGGTGGGATCAAGGGAGAAGGTGCTTTTTGGAGGGATAGGTGGTGTGGGGATGTTTCGTTGGAGGTGTGGTTCTCTTTAATTTCTAGTATTGCTATGGATCGGGAGGCTACGGTTGTGGATTGTTTGGAGGTGGACAGTGTGGTGGCGTGGGATGTCCAGTTGCGCTATGAGGTTCAGGATTGGGAGGTGGGCCAATTGGAGGAGTTGCTCAGCTTCTTGTATGGATTGGGGATTATAGGTAGGGGGGAAGATGTGGTAGTCTGGGATGTGGCGGGTACCAAAGGCCAGTTTTTTGTTTCGTCATTTTATTAGAGTTTGGAGGGGGAGTTGGTGGAGGTTTTTCCTTGGAAGAGTATATGGGTATCAGGTGCTCCTTCTAAGATGGTTTTCTTTTTTTTGGACAGTTGCATTGGGACGGAATCTTATTATTGATAATTTGGTTTGCCGTGAACATGTATTGGTTAATCGGTGTTGTATGTGTTATGCTGATGTGGAGTCTATGAATCATTTGTATCTTCATTGTTCCGTGACTTCGAGGTTGTGGGGCCTTATTTTTTCTATGTCTGGAGTTGCTTGGGTGTAGCTGAGGGGGGTTTTGGAGTTATTGTGGAGTTGGAGGGGGGTTCGAATAGGGGGTCATCGGTGTTGGGTCTAGTCATTAGTGCCATTTTGTTTGTTGTGTTTGTTTGTTGTGGTTGGTTTGGCTGGAGAGAAATCGGTGCACTTTTCAAGAGTTATTTCGGATTGTGTTGTGGCTTGAAAATTGGTTATTGGTTATTGGTTACTTTGTATAGTTGGTTGGAGAGGAGGGGGGATCCGGATTTGTTTGCTTTTTTAGACTTTTTAGATGATGTTATTGGTTAGGTATTTTTAGTTGTTTTCTAGCTGTTTTTGGTGTTTCTTTTGTATTCTTTCGTATTATCTTGATGCTTTCTCAAAAAAGTCGGATTATTTATCCAAAAAAAAAAAAAAAAAGAAGCAAGAAAAAAAATGTAACACATGTCACTAGAATTAATCTACCAAACTGAGCCGATCTTGGCTCTTTAGTTCATGATATAGTCATGAACCTAGCAGCCCGACGCTAAACACCTCAAAGCTTGGCTTGGCTCATTTGTAACCCTAATGATAACTGGCCTCCTTTCCTGACTGTATTAAGGTGGGCAAATTTAGTGGTTGTTTGGCATGTGCTAAAATAGTACATGCTATTTTAGCACATTATCTTATTTAGGTCACAATCATCTTGTTTAAGTCATATCACCTCCCTACCACGTCACTTCAAACCCAGCCCATATTTCACGTTTTTTCGTGAAAAGTCAAAAGGTATACTAATATAGCACTTCCCAAATAACCCCTTAGTTATGGTTGTTATCTTCTTTTTGACTTTTTCAGGTGAAACCTGCATTGCCAGTTCTTCGGCAACTTATTCACTTGAATGATGAAGAAGTTTTAACTGATGCTTGCTGGGCACTCTCTTATCTTTCTGATGGCCCAAATGACAAAATTCAAGCTGTGATTGAGGCAGGTGTCTGTCCACGACTTGTGGAGCTTCTGCTGTATGTTCCTATTTTCTCTAAAATTTTAAATTATGACATTGATTTAACTTGGATTCCTCTTCTAGTTTTCTAGAATTAGTTGTGCAGAAAAATTATCCTTTCTGCAAATTACTGGAACATTTTGCCTTTTTTTCTAGGCTGAATTTTTGTGCTCTTATTTTATTTATTTATTTTCATGTAATAGTTGCCAGATTTGTTTTAGTGGTACTAACTAAAATTTGTTTTCCACAAGTCATCCATCGCCTACGGTTCTTATACCTGCTCTTAGAACAGTGGGAAACATTGTTACGGGTGATGACACCCAAACTCAGGTATTAATGATTTCTACATCCATGCAATTAATTCTTACCATCATTGCAGCTTGATGCAGTATCATCATTTTTTTTCTTTGTTCATTTACATTGTATTGGCTAATACCAATACAAAAAGCTGATATTCACTTGCAATTATCAATACAATAACTAATTTATTAGTATAGAAATTTCTTTTGGGCCTTTGGCATTCTTGTAGTGAAATTGGTGGAAGGCAAACTACTTCCTATCTAAGGATTCTGATTTCATCTGGATGAAAAAGAAAATATGGGTTTCGTATTTTGGTTTATTACTTTACTATGTGCATGACCCTTCATTTATTTCTACCTATAAACAGAGACCTTTCTTTGATTTCTGTAAAACTTAATGCTTGAACCTTTTCAATATGAGAGCTCCTGTGTATGCAATAGTTAATCATTCTTTCCAGAAATTTATATATATATATAAGTTCTCTATTTTGCTCCTTTTTACCAGAAAGGCAGAAGCTAGTGACCTGTATACAGTCAATACATTTCCATCTGAATCTCCAAGTCTGATTTACTTATCACTGTTATGAAACTTGGATTGTCTAATGAATCAGAAAAGAGAAAGATGAGGTTGATTGGTTTAACCTCATGGCCTGCTGGAGCTGAATCCTGATGTCAATGATGTATGGAAGGATCTTATATTGTATCAAAATAGAAAACCATCATTTACAGTCAATGAATTTCCAAGTCTTGTTTACTTATAAATGTTTTAAAACTTGGTTTATCTAATAAAACCAGAAAAGAGACCGAGATGAGGTTCGTTGGTTTAACCTCATGGTCATCAGCTGGAACTGAATCCTGATGTCAATGGTGTACAGAAATATATTATATTGGCCCTGTTTGGTAACGCTTAAAATTCAATTTATTTAACTTACTTGCTTTAAACAAGTTGACTATTAGTGTTTGGTTGCAATTGTAAATTAGAGCTTATCGGACTTTTTTAGCTTATTTAGCCAAAATAGGTGAGATTTTCATAAACTACAATTTGTTGCTTTTTTGAGCTTATTTGAAATCCTTAAACACATAGAGACAAAACATTTTGTGGGCATTCTAGATATTTGCACAACAAAAAAATTTATGTGACAGCTTATTTAACCAAACATGTTTAACGTTTTTCACAGATTATTAAAGGCCACCCAAAACAGATTTACAGCTTATTTTAATTATTCTGAGATAATAATCTAAAAAGCAATAATCATAAAAGCTAACTTATAAGTTGTACCAAATGGGCTATTGCGTCAAATAGAATATCATTTAAATATGAAAAAATTATGCTAAAAAAAACTTCTTAGTTTGATCAAATTCCCATAACATTTTCAGACAAGCTTTTTGGCATTCTCTTTTTTGTAATGAATAGAAGGGTAACTTCTGGCTGTGTTTCTTTTCTGAGGGAGAGAGGGGTACTAAAAGGAAGGAGTAAACTATGAAAGTGCTACAGAAAGACGGAACAGAATTATAGCAATCTAGGAGGAAAAAATAAAAACCAGACCAAATATTTTATGGTTATGGTCACAAACACCTTTAGCATAAAGAAATTGCAGAGTTTAAATGATTCTTGTTGTAGACCAATTCCCCAAATAAAGTAAAAAATAGACACAAGCTACATCTATAATCAACAACCATAAAACCCATCCGAGGAAAGAATTTGGAAGCTTTAAATTCTTGTAACCAGGCTTAGAGAGAATGCCATTGTGATACAAAACAGGGACATCAATACTATCAGTAATGAAAATTTTAGACGACAAATTCTATACGTTCCATTTTTCTCCATGGAAATGATTCCATCGGTCCTTGTGGTATTGAAAACACACTAACCAAACTAGGCCCCTCTGTTATATGGACTATTATAAATGCAATTGACATGTGGGTTAGGGTATGAGATATGTGTCCAACATGTCTAGTTGATTATGCAAGCAACAAGTTTGTCTTGTCATTGATTCTACTCTACAACAATGCATAAAACTCTCATATTTTGCATCAACGGCTCTGTCATCTATGTTACTTTGTAAACACCAACTTACCCTTGAATTAACTGTGGTGGACTTGCGGGAAACTGCTGCACCCTTAGGGATTAGTTAGGCTTCGATCTAGACACTCTAGTGCCACAAAAAAATAAAAAACAAAAAATACCAACTTACCCTAAATGGTAAAAGTATAATATTAAGAAAATATGATGTGTAGCCGTGGGCAGTGTCTTTAGACATCGAAACTAGAAGAATCTGACACTTAGGCTCATACCTTCACCAAACACCGTACCCAAGTCCGTGTAACATAGCTAGGCCTCCTATTTGATTACTTCCTCATAGACGGACAAAGAGAGAGAGATGGTCAGAATTACATCACTAAAAGAGAGGAGCTTCTAATATTCATAGACCTCAATAAGTTCAATTATTTTATTATTGAGAATGTATTAATATTTATATAGGTTTTAGTTTTTGTTTCCAAATGTTTTTCATACGTTTCCAAATTCTTTTTTCATTTCCATTCTTATGTTTTTTGATATGTTTCCAAGCTAACCAAAACAATACACTAAAATGAAATTTTGACCCTTGGTTGGAGATCATTTTATTGTTATTTTTTAAAAATTGTGTTGGAGATCATTCTAGCACATTTTTGGCTTTTAAATGCATATTTTGGAAATCTCTCGATCCCTAGTTTTTTCATTTAAATTATTACACTTAAACCAATCATAGTTTATCATAACAACTATAATAACCATCCTTAATATTTTATAATCATAATTGATGTTTTAATTAAATTATAAACCTCTAAATTTAGGTTGTGAATATTACAATTCTCCCCTTCTAATTAAAATTTCGTCCTGTAACATACCATGTTTAAACAAATGAGGGTATTGAGTCCGCATACTCTCCTTGCTCTCCAAGTTGCCTCCTCGGATGTGTATCTCCTGCATAAAACTTTCACCAATGATATGGTCTTGTTATGTAGTACTTGATGCTGATGATCTAAAATCTGTACTAGCTGGCTCCTCAACATATGACAAGTTCTCTTTCAATTCAATAGGCTGAGTAGTAAATATGTGATGGATTTGGAATGTACTTTCGTAACATTGAGACGTGGAATACATCATGTAACCAAGACAACTCATATGGCAATGCTAACCGGTAAGTTGTAGTCCCAATTCACTCAATAATGTCACAAGGGCCAATATACCGCGGACTCAACTTACCTTTTTTAACAAACATCACCCCATTCCATATTGACATCGTAAGAATACCCTGTCACCAATAGCAAACTCTAGATTTCTCCTTCGATTATCTGCATAACTTTTCTGGTGACTTTGTGTGATTTTCAAGCAATCTTGTATTATTTCCACTTTATCAATAGTTGTTTGAACCATTTCAGGTCCCAACCCCACATCACTCCAACATACTAGAGTTCTACACTTTTGGCCATACAAAGCCTCGTATGGAGCCATACCAATACTTGTTTGATAACTGTTATTATAGGCAAATTTTATCAGTGGCAAATACTTATCCCAGCTATCTTTGAAGTGCAACACACAAGACCACAACGTATCCTCCAAGGTCTGGGTAGTCCTTTCAAACTATCTGTCTGTCTGAGGATGAAAAGTTGAACTAAAGGTAAGTTTGGCAACATCAAATAGTGGCCAAAAAGCCACTAAAAAAGCCAAAAAATCAAAGAACTATACAAAAAAGCATCCCAAAAATATTATTTTTTTCACCTCATATTTTAGCAAAAAAGTCAAAAAGTTACTAAAATAGCTTATTTCCAAACCAACTCTATATTTCAAGGTAGTCCCCATAGCTTGCTGTAAACTGGGTCAAAATCTAGAAGTAAATCTAGGATCCTTGTTTGAAACAATAGATATTGGAGTCCCATGCGAGAGAATGGTCTCATCAACATACAATGTAGCATACTTGTCTATAGAATACTTAGCCTTAACAAGTAAGAAATAGGTTGATTTGGTCAATCTATCCACAATCACCCAAATAGAATCATAGCCTTGCTGGGAGCAAGCGAGGAAGTCCAACCACAAAATCCGTTGTGACATTCTCCCATTTCCACTCAAGAATAGGAAGAGGTTGCAACAAACTTGCGAGACATTGATGCTCCGTTTTTACTTGTGGACACACCAAACAATGAGCAACAAGTTCAACCATCTCTTTTTTCATTCCACTCCACCAATAATGCTCCCTAGATAGTAATACATCTTAGTACTACCTAGGTTTCCAAAATTTCTCTCTGTACGCTGTGTTTGGTTGGGAGATTTGAGAATGGATTTGAAAAAGGAAAGAGAAAAGGTAGGTGAAATGTGAATAAAATATACCTACATTTCACATAGTTTTACACATCTTTTTCCTTTCCTTTTCCAAATTCCTTCCCAAATTTTTCAACCAAACACAGCGTTAAAGTTTGGTCTTTCCACTTTGTTACGGCTTCCACCTTTTTAGGATCAATGCAAATTCCATCCCTAGTTATCACATGCCCCAAGAAAACAACCAGGGTTTTACCTTCCAGATCTGGCTATCCGGTCCTAGTATGAAGAGATTCTTTCTTTCCTCTATGGCGAGATTGATCCTTTCTGCTGGAGCTCGTTTAAAGGCTTTTTTGGGTTTTTTGCATGCTAGCGCATGTACTCTTCCTCTATGAGCTAGATTCTATCACACTATCCAACTAGAACTCACATTTACTTAATTTGGCAAACAACTGTTTTTTTTGCGAAGTTTGTAATGTTGTACTTAAATGATCCATGTGTTTCTCTCTATTACAGGAGTATATTAAGATATCATCAATAAACACAATAATAAAAAATAATAAAGGCATAACATGATCATTTTTGAGACATCCTTGTCTGTTGAAGGAGGCAATCAGTGGTGCAGTTAGATATTTTACCTTAAGTAACCGATTCGTGGAGTGGAAGTGCAATAGTATCTATGAGCATATATATAAATGCGCGCGCGCACACACACACACACATATAAAATATGTTATACATACTTTCAAGTACTTTGTATTTATTTTTATTTATTATTTATTTTTTTTATGAAATTAACTAATAATCAATATTGAAATACAATCTGTACAAGAGATTGTTAAGAGTAAATAAAAAAGTACTATATTTGTTAAGGTGTAAGCGGGTAACTAAATGATGAGATTATTTTTTCTTCTGCTAAGGTCACAAGCTCAATTCTTTCTGCGCATTCCTCACACGGTGAGTGCTAAGGCGTTAATTACTGCCTTGAGTCTTTACTCATGGAGGTTAGGGACTCGTCAAATAGGAATTCCATATGTCAGTCAGCGAATTTGGCTAAAATAGTACATGATGTGTTTTACATAACATTTCGCTATGCGGTGCTAAATAAATCTAGGAGGATTAGGATTGAGAATTTCTTTAGAGTTAGTAGGGATTGGTAGGTTGGATGGTGCAGTTATACAGTCTTTCAGAAATGATGATGAATGTAGAGGATGATGGACAAGTTTTTAATTCTTGTGGGGCAGTAGCCCTTGCATACATTGTACCGTATGTGGGAAGAAATTATGTTTAATTATTCTTTAAGAGTATCCTATAAAAGTCTCTGACTCTTTACTCTTGAATGATAAGGTACATTAGCCATGTGTTTATATACATATATAGATGTATCTGAAAAGATGTCATCACAAAGCTTTATGGAATACCTATTCTAACAAGAATTAATTAGGAAACTGAAATTTTGAAATGCTGAATGCTGTCATGAAATTTGTGTAAGTATTTAGCAAGTACAACTGCATTTTAGTGGAATGGTAGCGCTGAGGAAATTGAAACTCTCTCTCTCTCTCTCTCTCTCTCTCTCTCTCACACACACACACACACACACACATCAGCAAACTTGATATACTTTTCCTTGCACAGTGAGAAATAACTCGCTTTATTTGTTCCAGTTTGTGATTGAGAACCATGTCCTCCCTTGTCTCTACCAACTTCTCACACAAAATCACAAAAAAAGCATCAAGAAAGAAGCTTGCTGGACAATTTCAAATATCACCGCTGGGAATAGAAGTCAAATTCAGGTATATAGATTCCCTTGCATATCCATTCATTCAGAAGAATTTATGTTGCCAACTATGAATATATTACCAGTTTTGTATCAATCTCTCTCTTTCCTTGCCTGTGTTGTGTTAGTTAACAATGATTCTTTTGTGTTGTATCAACACCCTCAATTTATTGGTGAGCGATGGTGCCTTTTTTAATCCTTTCAATATAGCTCTTGCTTAATCTGAAATCATTTTTATACTAATGGTTCTGTAAGAAAGGATCTGGTTTTCTAGTCCATCTGGGTCAGTTGGTTAAACTTGTTTTTATTGTTAATCTTTTCCTAGTTATATCATGATTTGCCTTTGGAGATTTTGAGATAGAAATTTGGGTAAGAAGAGAGGAACACACGCTCATCATAGCTGTTTCTGTATGAAACCACTCTTGTTCTGTTTTGCCTGAAAAGAGTTTAATATGTTATATTTGTTGCTACTAAGTAATTACATAGTTCCCTTATAAAATGTCATGAGGTGAATCGGACACAAAAGCCAACAGCTGTAGCAATCTTTGTGCTGTCTTTTTCTATAATGGTGGAAGCAATCTGTTACAAAGTTGCCAAAAGGAGTAAATGGGTGACATTTTGGGAATTGGAAAAACTGTAGGAAAAGGCATAATGCGCCAATTGCATACACTTTTGCATATTAGCTAGTGGTGAAAAAAGTTATTGTTCTGTTTGCATGGATTAATCCTCATTAATCTGTTGCATTTTTTCTTTTAATTTTTGGCGTGGGAACAGGCTGTTATTGAAGCAAATATTATCCTTCCTCTGGTACACCTTCTTCAACATGCAGAATTTGACATCAAGAAGGAGGCTGCGTGGGCTATCTCAAATGCTACCTCTGGAGGATCTCATGATCAGATTCGGTTTGTTTCTCATCTCGATTTCTGCATATGTAGCCAGTATGGTTAAATTGGCTGTTTATCTGCATTTATGTTCAGACCTAGTTTTTAGCTTTTCTTCACTCAACTTTTCCTCTACCCTTTTTCCATTTCCCATTTCTGATTCATTTCAAACTACAATCTAAGTAACAATCTTTCAAGTCTGCAGTGCCCAAAAATTTTATTTACTTGGTGCCTGCTACAGTACTAATCTTCCCATCCTGTTCTATCCAGAGCCATAATTCTGGTAAATCACAAAGAATAGCATCATAGTAGTAGGTCACTTGTCATTAAGGCCTTGTTTGGAAACTGGCTTTTTTAGTAATTTTTTGAATTTTTGGCTAAAATATGATGTAAAAAAAAACTAGTATGTTTGAGATAACTTTTTAATTTTTTACGAAAAGATGTTCAAAAAGTAGATAAAAAAGGGAATCTTTGACTTTTTGGTATAGGTTGTTGGCTTTTTGATTTTTTTTTTTTTTTTTTTTTTTTTTTTTTTTTTTGTGACTTTTTGGCTAAAAAGTGATGTTGCCAAACGAAGCCTAAATGTCAAAGCAATAGCTTGAATTACTTTATATGTTGGATTTTTTATGATAATTGATTATTGAACTTACAAGTAATTTCCTCATTGAATAAACAAGATTCTTTTGGTCCTTTCACTTAATCATATCCACATGATAAGGGTCCACCTAAATTTGGCAAAATAATGCATTGGGCCGAGGCCTGTACTCATACACTATCGGTGTCAATTGCAGATTCTTGGCGAATCAAGGTTGCATTAAGCCACTTTGCGATCTTCTAATCTGTCCAGACCCAAGGATTGTGACTGTGTGCCTTGAGGGGCTTGAGAACATTTTGAAGGTGGGTGAGGCTGACAAAGAAGGGGGAATGAACAATGGAATTAATTTATATGCACAAACAATTGATGAAAGTGATGGATTGGATAAGATTGAAAATCTCCAAACCCATGACAACAACGAGATCTATGAGAAGGCTGTGAAGATCTTAGAGAGATACTGGGCCGAGGAGGATGAGGAAGAACAAATTCTTCAAGACGGAATCAATGGAAATCAACAGGGTTTCAATTTTGGAAATGCCCAGCCCAATCTTCCTCCTGGTGGATTCAACTTTGGTTAGAAGGGGAAATTTTGAGTATGTTTTCGGACTTTGTGAGTAATGCTAGGGACCAAGAACTCAGACACAGAAAAATATCCTAAAAAACAATGTGGTCTACATTCAACTGTTGTATTATGGATTCAATATTTAGAATGAATCTGTACCACACTGTTTTTCTGGGTATTTTTTTGTGTCTGATTTCTTGGTTCTACGGGTTTTGTAGGCCTCCTTTTGTTTGAAGGAGTTTTTAAACTTTGTTTTTGTTTTTCTTGTTTCCAACGGTCAGCCAGGATTTTTGGTCTGGCAGATAGGTTGAAATTGTTTCATGGAACTTTTTGTGAAGTGTAAGGCTTTTTTAACTTGTGGTTTTCATAGTCATTTGTATTTTCTATATATTGATGTGACGGAAAATATAACCATGATTTGTTTTTATGTGAAATGAGTTAATTTTCACATGTGATATTTGTTAATCATTTGGTGCATTGATTCTATGTTGATGTAGTGATTAATTAAGAAATTATAAACAAATTTGCAAGTTGACCTAGTTTTGTTTAAAGAAAATAATATAATGGTTTGCATGTATCATTTTGTCTCTAATTTTTTTATTTGAGAAGTTAGTTAAAAGTTAATTTTTAATTTATTTTGAGTTACATCGCTTCTTATAATTTTTATACAAAAAGACAAAAATTAAAAAATCAGTCTTCAATAAATTACCCCACAAGTGGTTTCCATTTTGAGATAATTATCAGTAGGTCCTAGATTGTACTTAATTACTCACATGTCCTGTGCTTTTTTTTTTTTTTTTTTTAAGTTTCATAAGTAGTTGTATAGACCAAAAATCCTAAAAACTAATAAATAGTGATGTTTTTCTAAATCTGTCGCTAAAAAATGTTTACTAGTGAGGTTTTCGCAATAAAATTTTTAAATTGTCGTTAAAATTAACAATTAATGACACTTTTAATACAAAACGTTGCTAAAAAAATAAAAAATAGGAGTTTGTTTTAGTAATTAAAAGTTAATAGAACTTTTTAGTGTATGAAAAAGTCAAGAGAGCTTATTGGTGAATCCTTGTTCCTACTCCCGTTTGGAAAGATGGTTTTGGCTATTTTAGCCACAAAAGATAAAATAAGCTATTTTAGCCACAACAAATAAAATATCACATCCAACCCATAATTATTAAAATATTATCCTTCCTCTGGTACACCTTCTTCAACATGCAGAATTTGACATCAAGAAGGAGGCTGCGTGGGCTATCTCAAATGCTACCTCTGGAGGATCTTATTATCAGATTTGGTTTGTTTCTCATCTCGATTTCTGCATATATAACCAGTATGGTTAAATTGGCTGCTTATCTGCATTTATGTTCAGACCTAGTTTTTAGCTTTTCTTCACTCAAACTTTTCCTCTACCCTTTTTCCATTTCCCATTTCTGATTCATTTCAAACTACAATCTAAGTAACAATCTTTCAAGTCTGCAGTGCCCAAAAATTTTATTTACTTGGTGCCTGCTACAGTAGTAATCTTCCCATCCTGTTCTATCCAGAGCCATAATTCTGGTAAATCACAAAGAAAATGTCAAAGCAATAGCTTGAATTACTTTATATGTTGGATTTTTTATGATAATTGATTATTGAACTTACAAGTAATTTCCTCATTGAATAAACAAGATTCTTTTGGTCCTTTCACTTAATCATATCCACATGATAAGGGTCCACCTAAATTTGGCAAAATAATGCATTGGGCCGAGGCCTGTACTCATACACTATCGGTGTCAATTGCAGATTCTTGGCGAATCAAGGTTGCATTAAGCCACTTTGCGATCTTCTAATCTGTCCAGACCCAAGGATTGTGACTGTGTGCCTCGAGGGGCTTGAGAACATTTTGAAGGTGGGTGAGGCTGACAAAGAAGGGGGAATGAACAATGGAATTAATTTATATGCACAAACAATTGATGAAAGTGATGGATTGGATAAGATTGAAAATCTCCAAACCCATGACAACAACGAGATCTATGAGAAGGCTGTGAAGATCTTAGAGAGATACTGGGCCGAGGAGGATGAGGAAGAACAAATTCTTCAAGACGGAATCAATGGAAATCAACAGGGTTTCAATTTTGGAAATGCCCAGCCCAATCTTCCTCCTGGTGGATTCAACTTTGGTTAGAAGGGGAAATTTTGAGTATGTTTTCGGACTTTGTGAGTAATGCTAGGGACCAAGAACTCAGACACAGAAAAATATCCTAAAAAACAATGTGGTCTACATTCAACTGTTGTATTGTGGATTCAATATTTATAATGAATCTGTACCACTGCTTTTCTGGGTATTTTTTTGCGTCTGATTTCTTGGTTCTACGGGTTTTGTAGGCCTCCTTTTGTTTGAAGGAGTTTTTAAACTTTGTTTTTGTTTTTCTTGTTTCCAACGGTCAGCCAGGATTTTTGGTCTGGCAGATAGGTTGAATTTGTTTCATGGAACTTTTTGTGAAGTGTAAGGCTTTTTTAACTTGTGGTTTTCATAGTCATTTGTATTTTCTATATATTGATGTGACGGAAAATATAACCATGATTTGTTTTTATGTGAATGAGTTAATTTTCACATGTGATATTTGTTAATCATTTGGTGCATTGATTCTATGATGATGTAGTGATTAATTAAGAAATTATAAACAAATTTGCAAGTTGACCTAGTTTTGTTTAAAGAAAATAATATAATGGTTTGCACGTACCATTTTGTCTCTGATTTTTTTATTTGAGAAGTTAGCTAAAAGTTAACTTTTAACTTTTAATTTATTTTGGGTTACATCACTTCTTACAATTTTTATGCACAAAAAAATTAAAAAATCAGTCTTCAATAAATTACCCACAAGTGGTTTCCATTTTGAGATAATTATCAGTAGGTCCTAGATTGTACTTAATTCCTCTCAAGTCCTGTGCTTTTTTTTTTTTTGTTATACATGTGTTCCTTGTTCTGATATTGAGAATTTTTTGAGACATTTTGTGTTGTGTTTGAGGAACGATCGTTTGGTATTAGTAGCGATATTGAGAAATTTATCAAAATGATAAATGGTTATTGATTTTAGTTTGTGAGTTTTGATTTATTTGTATTGTAATATGATGTTGAAATTTATCAAAATGATAAATGATTATTTTGATTTTAGTTTGAGTTTTGATTTATTTGTATTGAAATATAATGTCGACAGTATAAATAGTTGAATTGTATTTTTTTAAAAATATTTTTATAATGATAAATTGTCGCTAAAAATTGGATTAGAATTTTTTGATAAATAAGGACAGTCGAGAGAACCGGCTCATAGTTATCCCTTCTAGTTTTGCTTTGTTTACTCTTGTACAATTGGCTTTTTAATAATTAATAATTTTGGTAAATAATTAATAATTTTGGTAGAGTACAATTGGCTTTTTAATAATTAATAATTTTGGTAGATTAAAAATGTCAATTAGATGAGTTATTAAAGAATTAATTATTGGAAACAGATATATCGGTAAAATAGTAGTGTCTGATCCTCATATGAAGTTATTATGTAATATTTTTCCTTCGTTTTTATAAATAGTATTTAATATTTATAATTTGAGTTATTATGTAATATTTTATAAGGTTGAGTGTCTTATTATTTTATGGAAAATATTTGGTGGCCACAAATTCTGTGGTTCAAATAGTCTGAAAATGCCAAAACGACTCCAAAAATGTCAAAACGACGTCGTTTTGACATTTTCAGGCCATTTAAGCCATAAAATTTGTGACCACCAATCATTGCCCTTATTTTATTTAAGTTATTATCCGAGTTGGGCAGCCTTTCATACGCTGATTTCTTGTTAGAAAATTAACGCCACTGGTAATTCATCTACTGCTATTTTAAAAGTATTAAGAGCATATATATATGTATATATATTTTAAAATTTTTAATTCTAACTTCTCAAATTTATTATTTTTTTTAAAAAAATCTTATATAAACTAACAATCTCTTTATTTTTGAAATTGAACACTAAAAAACGATATATCTACTTCAAGAGTCTTATATAAATATAAACAAATCATCTCACTTTTTATTGAAAAAATAAAAAATAAAAAATAAACCGTCTGCCTATTTTTTACATTGATGATGATAAAAAAATCAAATCGCTGTGAAATTTTTTGATTGAATCTTAAAGTTGTATATATCCGTTTGAATCTAAATAAAGGAAAACACATGCGCTTTTAAAACAGAGATTTGTGTTACATCTCAAAAATTTGTAAGTTATCTTTACACACTTTCTTTTTTGTTTAGATTAAATTTTTTGAATTGTAATATTTTACATGTTACTTTAATAACCAATGTATGATATCAAAATACTAAACAAGAGCCACTTTCGTTAGTTTCATTTTTTAAATCTGTTTTCTAGTTTTTGATTTTTCATATTTTTTTGGGTTCATTTTTTATATTTTCTCAATTGTAGTGATTAAAAATACTAAAATTTCTTCATATTTCATATTTAAATTATACTTTTACATGAATATGTAATATCTAATAATCTAAATAGAATTAAAAATTAAGCTATTGGTAAAAAAATTTATAAATTCGAAAATGTACTAATTTTTTTAAGGTGAATTTTTTTTAAGGTCCCTAATAATAGTAATTTAGAAGATAAAGGACACCAAAAAAAAGAGTGATGCATCAGGTCCCTGAACAACATGGCGTGCATTTTTAATTATTTCGTGGACCAAAATACCCTTCACAAAATCAACACAGAGACGAAACGGATTTCGACGACTGAGTTCCATTCCCAACATCCAACCATCTTCACGAACAAGAGAACAGCAGAACTAGGGTTTCAATATCATTTTCACCATCAACATTAGAGCTTCGTTATCTTCTGCAAAAATCATTCTCATTCTTTCCTCACAGATTTCTCTGACCCCGTTTTCACTGTTCATCGTCATCTCAGTTCATCATCGTCACGTCGCATCTTCATCTCAGGACATATCAGCTCGTCATTAAAGTTTCATCCTAGCTCTGGTGAGTTTTTCTACAGTACAACTAGATTTTCTCTGGAAACACAGTTAATTGCATTTTATATTAACCTTCCATAAATTAGGGTTTCAATTTCGTAATAAAAAACTTCATGAATTTGAAAAAAGTTATTTATGTATGTTTTCAACTTATTCTTGAACATGTTTGTGTGATTTTACCTGTAAATTTCTCTGGCATTTGAATTTCTCTAGTTTTTGCTTGATGTATGTTTCTTCTTTCAATTTTTTCTGACATGTTTATTTTGAAAAAAGCTATTTCTCTGTGTCTTCATCTTATTCTTGAACATGTTTCTGTGATTTTATCTATAAATTTCTCTACTCTGTAAATTTCTCTGTAATATGTATTTTTAATTGGAATGTCTATCTTTCTTTTGAATGTCTATTACTCTCTTGTCTCTGTCTAAGTTTCTCTGGTATTTATAATTTTCTCTGACCACATCACTTTCTTCCCTTGTGTGTCTCTATCATATTTAATTTTCTCTGGTTGTGTATGTAAATTTCTCTGGCATTTTAATATTATGGATTGGAATGCATGTTTCTTCTTTGAATTTTCTCTGGAATGTTTATTTTGGAAAAAAGTTATTTCTCTGTGTTTTGATCTTCTCTGTTTTGTAAATTTCTCTGGATTATGTATTTTTCTCTGGAATGTCTGTTACTCTCTTGTTTGTATCCAAGTTATAATTTTCTCTGGTCACATCACTTTTCTCCCTTGTGTGTCTCTATCATGTTTAATTTTCTCTGGTTATCTATGTAAATTTCTCTGTCATTTTAATATTATGGACTTGAAATTTTCTCTGTAATGGAAATTTTCTCAAGAATGTGTAATTTTCTCTGGTGTGTTTATTTTGTTCAATTCTTGGTTTCAATGAGGTATAATTTTCAGTGGTATGTTTACATTACTTTGTTTATTTTATCTTGCTAATTGTGGAATGAAAATTTTCTTTGGCTTGCCATGTTTACTTTTCTCTATTATTCATTTTCTATGCTTGCTAGATATATGTTTCTTTTTTCAATTTTCTCTGGTTATATTTTACTTCTATATGTAATTTTAACAATTATTGAAAATTTCTCTACCATGTTTATGATGCTTTGTTGATTTTCTCTGGCAATGGAAATTTTCTGTGGCTAGATGTATTCCACAAGAAAACAATTAGTATTCTGACATTTAATTTTTAGTGTCTACTTTTGTCTGACATTTATAATTTTTCCTGGTCACCTTAGTTTTTTCTCTTATGTGTAATTTTCTCTGACATATCCAATTTTCTCTGGCATGTTCAATTTTCTTTGGGATTTAATGTTGGCATCTTTATGTTTTCATCATTGTCTAGAAATGGCAAAACGTAAAAGTAGCAAAACACCGGAAATACCAAGCAAGAAATATAAACTCTCTCAGTCTTCTTATGATCTAGGATAAAAAACTAGCAGCAAAACACCGGAAACACCAAGCAAGAAATAGAAACTCTCTCAGTCTTCTTATGATCTAAGATAAAAAACCAGCAGCAAAACACCACAAACCCCTTGCCAAAAAACACAAGTCCAAGCTGATGAAACAACTAGCATCAAGATGAGTACCCCAACTTCAACAGACTCAAGCTCAAGGGGGAAAAAACCTATTAAACTCCAAAGAAAGAGAGCTCACTACAGCATTCAATACCGATCCAATCTCTCATCTGTTGTCTCTTTTTTTCAAACATTTAAATTCAATTCAAACCAACTTGTAGAGCTTCAAAAGACCCCATTTTGGTATTTGATCCAAACTCTAACCACTGGAAGGATGGATCCAAGAAAATCTAGGAAATCTAATGATGATGTAGTTGCAATAATCCAATGTTACAATGAAAAAACAAAAGCATTCACAGTTGATAAAAAGAACTTGACCTTTACAACCAATGACATGACCTTGATTTTTGGTTTGTAATGAGGTAAAGGAGCCGTGTCATTAAGATACTCTAAAAAGTCAAAATTTTCATTCCTAAGGAGAAGATTCCAAAAGGACACCAGGCTCACTGGTTCTGTTCTTAAAAATGCCTTGGTCAAAGCAATGAAAGGCAAGCAACCAACTGACTTCAAAGATGTAGCAATCATTGTTGCATTGTACTTGTGTCTCACCCTATTTTTTGCAACAAGTGGGAATTCAATAGGGTGGGTTTTTTTATAAAGTATATGGAATCTCTTGAATCAATGAAACAGTATGATTGGCCAGAAGCAATCACATCAACATTGATTGATTCTATCATAGCATTGCACAAAACTCCAGAAAACGTTATAGGATGTGTCATTGCATTGCTGGTAAGTATAATATCCATTCAAATTTGCAGTTATCATACTTACAAATTTGTGTGTTTAGCAAAATTTAATTATTTTAATTTTCATCACAGTATTGGCTATGTGAACATGCAAATATCATTGACTGGGAAGACAGTAACACAACTGACTTCCCAAGATGTGCCAAGTGGAACCTGCAAACCTTGACAAAACAGCTGCAGAAGACACCAGTCCACTCTCTTGCACCTCGACAGGTTAGATTTCTATCGCCACTGAAATCTCAGTGAAATTCCAAAATTTCTCTGACCACTGGTTTGTTTCCCTCCTTGTGCCTTGATTGATTGAGATCAATTTTCTCTGAACTATCAATTTATGTTTCTTCTTTTGGTTACCATTGGTTTATTTCTGCCATTGTAATCAATTTTTTCTGCAATTCAAATTTCTCTGACCACAATTGTAACACATTAACTTATATGCCCTGATTGAATTATGTTTTTTGTTTCATAATTTTCTCTGGCCCATAGGTTATGTGCCTTGCATCTTTGATTAACACTGTCTATTTCTACCCTTCTAATGAATTTTTTTTGGAATTCAAATTTCTCTGACACAATTATAGTAAAACATTATTAACTTATATGCCTTGATTGATTTTCTCTCATATTTAAATTATGTTGCTTGTTTCATAATTTTCTCTGCCTCATAAAATTAACTCCTTGATTGTAAGTTTCTCTGGTCCATACAAATTTCTCTGAAGTTTGTTTCCCATTAGTATCATTTCGATGAATTTTATACCCTTCTAATGAATTTTCTCTGCCTCATAAAATTAGCTCATTGACTGTAATTTTCTCTGAAGTTTGTTTCCTATTAGTATCATTTAGATGAATTTTATTTTCCTTATTTGAATTTTTTCTCTCACTGAATTTTGTAACATTTCTCTAATAAAAGAGCCTCCTATTATAGATAGATAACAAGGAGCTAGTTAAAAACCCATCAGAGGAATTCTGTCTTGGTAAAAAGACAAAGAAAGAATCAAAAAAGGCAATTGTCAAATTCAAGGAAACATTAGAAGATTTATCTGAAGAATGAGGGAATGAAGAAGTATAAGGCAACATAGAAGAACACGAAGCCAGCAATGGACAAGAAGATCAAGCAAGCAGTGGAGAAGCAGAAGCCAGAAAAGAAAGTGAAGAAATAGAAGCAGAAGACAAAGAAGAAAATGAACAGAAAGAAAAAGACAGTGAAGAAGAAGATGAAGGCACCCAATCTAAACAGCAAGAAGAAAAAAATGAGGAAAGTGATGAAGAAGAACAAAATGAGCTGATGGACCAACATCGTGATAGCATTTGTGGCTCAACAATGCATCAGTCTCAACAATCTGAGGAATTAAAGGATGCCCAAATTGCTGATCTACATCAAAGACTAAAGGCACTTTCTAAATCTAAAATAGCAGAAGAGAGAAATTAAAATGAATTACTTACTGAAAAGGATATTGCAATAAGAACCTTGACATCACTTAACTCAGAACTTCAAGAAGAGACAGCACAATCCAAATGAAACTAAGGATGTTGGAGGTTCAAAAAGAGGATGATACAAAAACAATTCAACAGTTGAGGTATTCAATTTCAGAGCTTGAAACCGAAAATGTTAAATTGCATGAACAAATTCAAGAACTATCCGTCTAACTAGCAACACAACCATACCGAACACCAACACAAGTTCAACCACAAGGTCAGTGAAAATCTTGAAAAAGTTATGTCTTTGTGTCAATATAACTCAGAGAAATTTCTATTTATTATAATTTTCTTTGTCAATGGTGATTTTCTCTGGAAGTTAAATTTTTCTGAACACATTAGTTTTGCTGCTTATTTCTATTGATTTCTACTACTTATCTGATTTTCTCTGTCTATTTTCTTATTCGATATTTTGGGCTTGTTTGATTTTCACTATGTATAGTTGAATGCAAGTGGAACAACAACCAACAACCCAACAAGAACAAATGGCACACAAAGAACAACCAAAACAAAAGACAAAAGTCTATGGTAACTGGAAAATATTGAATCAAATAAATTTACGTATTGAAATATCATCTGTTACTTTAGAGAAATTTCACTTTTACTGATATTTTCACTATCTACAGTAAAAAAAGATCCTACATCAATGATAAAAAATTTAAAGGCAAAAGAAAAGAAAGAAAAGCAGCACGATCCAGAATTTCAATATCCCAAAGTTGCGAAAGTGACTAGAGGTTCGAAGCAAGCTGCAAAGCAAACCGAGCAAACCACGAAAGACAAAGAAGTATTTGATGCTGATGCGTACGTCTTACCTCTACCAACAAGCATCAGAAAATCTTGGGTTTTTCGACAAACTCTACCGGTTTCAAGATTAATAAAAGATCATGTAAAAGACATTTTGCATCACATATCAAATGTGTTTGGACTTGAGTAAGTACAACAAATAAAATAGAAGATAACAAACAACAATTTACTAACTTATGTTGCATTAACAACTATTAAATCCATTCTTTGTCATCTTGTAAGGCTTTAATCTGGACAAGTGAGTTGAATCTCATCACCTTTGAAGACATTGGAAACCTAATAAAATAAAAAGAAATTGCCAACAATGTAAGTCTTTCATCAAAATTTCTTTGCAATGTTCCATCAGCCTTTATAAACCAATATTACAATTATAAATGATATTTTTCAGGTCATTGATGGCTATGGAGAGATCCTTTTTGCTGACCAAATGAGAGAAAGACAATAACCAACTTCATTTTTTTTCACGTCCATGAGTTTAGTATGTTACTACTCTTTCATTTGATTTTCTCTGAAATTTACTTACTACTTTTTTTTGTTAAGATACTTCTTGAAGCCAGTTATGTCACTAGTCTAATTTTCTCTGGCTAGTTGTGTGCATTTAAAATTTCTCTGTGTGTATATTTCTTAAATTCCTGCCATTTCAACTTTCTCATAACATAACTATTTTGATTTTCTCTGACCACAGAATTTCATCAAGATGACGGAAAATCAAACTTTCCGAATCTCATTATTTGACAAGCATATTGAAACAGCATGGAGGAACTATAGGTTCCTTCATTTCCCAATAAATACTGAGGGTAATGAGAAGTCAACACATGAAAATCACTAGACCTTGCTTGTCCTGGACAAACAAGATAATTTATGGAAGTTCTACAATTCACTAAGGCCAAGGAAGGATGATGCAGAAGACAAATATGTCAAAGATGCAAAACAATTGGTAACGAGTGAAAATTTCTCTGATCCATCATAATGTTTATGTCATGATAATTTTCACAGAATCTCATTGATTTGTCTGTAAATTTCTCTGTTATTTAAAAAATATTTTTTTACAGCAAGATTATGTGGAGAACCTTTTAAAAGCTTGCCTTGAAAAAGAGGCACAATCACAACCCTCTTTCAAATTGATAAACTCACAAAACACAAATTGCGATTTTAAGTATGTCAACAATGCTCCACAACAAGATAGTGATTCGTAAGTTTCATACAACATCTATAAATAAGATAATCTGATTTGAATGTTTCTTAAAACTAACCATACCTATAATTTGTATGCAGTCTGGATTGTGGCCTCTTTGTATGTTATATAATGAGACAATATAGCAGACATGAACCTATCAGCTCGAAATTGTCTACACAAGACATAAGGTTAATGAGGGCAGAAATCATAGAGAGATTTGTGATCGAAGTTGGCCGGTCATGGATAGAACCAGTTCAAATACCTCAAGAAGAAGAACCAAAGGTGTAATAGTGAAACTAGTGTAAGGAAGACAATGTACACAATATAATTAAGATTAACTATTCAATTTGTTTTTTCATACATTGAAGGAATGATGATGCTTGACATATATGTATATATCTTTTTTTGACTAATGTAAATTTCATACCTATCAATGGTTAAATATATATATTTTTTATTGTGATTGTTAACACAATCCACACAGAGAAAATTGTCTGCAGAAATTTCTCTGGTATGATGTTATCAGAAATTCACAGAGAAATTTAACTCGTATCGTCCCAAGAGGATGCCTATATGATCATACAATTTGTAATGCTTTGTGTTGGTACAAAACAATCATCAAATTCAAAAAACACAAAGCGCACAGTAATTTTCTCTGCTATTGGCAAATTTCACTGGATGAATTTGAAGCTTCAAAACACAATGCCCAGATAATTTTCTTTGCTAGTGGAAAATTTCTTTGGATGAAATTTTCACAGAGAAATTTAACTCGTATCGTGCCAAAGAGGGTGCCTATATGATCATGCAATCTGTAATGCATTGTGTTAGTACAAAACAATTATCAAATTCAAAAAACACAATGCACACAGTACTTTTCTCTACTATTGGAAAATTTCTTTGGATTAATTTGAAGCTTCAAAACACAATGCATAGAGAATTTTCTCTGCCATAGGCAAATTTCTCTAGATGAATTTGACTGGTATTACAAACCCACTGCCTATAGTATGTATCAACAAACACAATACGCACTTTCACTGCTATTGGAAAATTTCTCTAGATGAATTTGATTGGTATTATTATATACAGTGTCTAAAAAATACATTTCACAAAACAAAATACACAAAAGTAATCATCAAATGTATTATTCAATCAATAAAATGTATTATCCTAAACTATTTAACAAAGGTTCCTTGCATGTCCTCTTATTATGGTGACCAATACTCTCACAACGACTACACTTAATCACCCTTTTAAACTCTCCAGTAGAAGCAATTCTGTTCTTCTTTGGCTTCCCAACTGGTCTCTTACTCAATGGAGGTAAAATCATAGCATCATCAATGCTACACACAGGTTTTTCAACAGTTGGAACAGGGCCAATCGAAAACGAGTATGCTTAACGATACATATCAGCATGAAAAAATGATTCAACAAATAAATTTAAATTCTTTCCAGTCCTGAAAATTACAGCAATAACATGTTGACATGGATACCCATTTATTTCCCATTTTCAACATGAACAAGTTCTCAACCCAAGGTCAACTATAACCGAAGGAATACAATGCACTTCAAAGACATTATCAGATGATAAACTCACATTCCATGTCCTCCCATCCAAGAAAGACTTCTCCAATACACTATCTATACGAGGACAGAGAACTTTATTCCATTTACTAGAGAAAAATAGGTGGTAGCTCGAAATGGGTGAGGGTCGAATGGCCCGAAATTTGAAAACCACGTCGTTTTGCGATTTTCTTCTTCTTCTTCTTCGTTAAACTTCGTTGAACACAGGAGAACAGAGGGGAAGAGAAGGAGAGAGGGAGAAAGAGAGAAGAGAGGAGAGAAGAGCTCGCCTCCGTCCGTCGTCCTCGTCGCAGCTCGCAGCTCGTTCGTCGCCTCCACCCGTCGTCGCAGCTCGTCGCCTCCGCCCGTCGTCACAACTCGTCGCCTCCGCCTGATCGTGCCTCCGCCCCCCGCCTCCGCCTCCAGCCCTAATAATTGGGCCCCCTCCAGTCATTCTCCTCCTTCCTCCTCCTCCTCCTCCTTTCTTCCTCATCCTCCTCTGATTTTTTACTTCTTCTGAAAAAAAAAAAATGACACCAAAGGGAGGGAATGAACGGAGCTGTGTGTGTGTGTGTGAGTTTTCCAGAGGGAGGGGATGAACAGAGGGAGGGTGGGTGTACAAAAAAAAGGCGTGGGTGTACAAAGTAATTCGGGCCTTTCGACCTACGCCATTTCGAGCTACGAAATGGGGTTGTTTACTAGAGAACAACCTCCTATCTGACTTCATATTCATGATTTGCAACCGTATCATGTCCACCAAATTTGTTATTGGCAAGTGCCGAGCTTCTCGTATCCATGAATTGAATGACTCAGCAACATTTGAATACATCTCACCATAACGTTTCCCCTCAAAATATGCATCACTCCAATTTTCATATGGTAAACTTCTCAAGAAAACAACGTCTCATCCCTCACTTTTTAATTCATTTAACTTGAAATGAAATGATACCTTTGTTGGCGCATATGCACATTCTGAAAACTTGAACACAATCGTCTTTCTAACCAAATTTGTGTTTTCACATGACAACTTATCCCTCAAATTTCTTTTTAGATGTTCAAGACAAAATCCATGAAAGCAGTTAGGGAAAAACCTAGCAATTCCTTCCACAATACTACAATGTCGATCTGATATAAAACTTATCACCCTTTCTGATCCCAATACTTCACATAAATGTTCAAGGAACCAACACCAATTGTCTTTATTCTCAGCATCAACAACAGCAAAAGCTATAGGAAAAAAACTTACAAAACAAATAAGAACAAGCATATTAGATATACACATGTAGAGAAAATTAGAACAATAAACAATCCGAAAAATTTGACACTGCCAACATTCAGAGAAAATTCACTTAGTGCCCAACTCTAGAGAAAATTCACACATTGACAACATCCAGATAAAATTGACTTAGTGACCAACTACAGAGAAAATTCACACAATTAGAATATCCAGAGAAAATTCACTTAGTAACCAACTACAGATAAAATTCACACATTGGCAACATCAAGACAAAATTCACTTAGTGACAATATTCAGAGAAAATTCACTTAGTGACCAACTACAGATAAAATTTATACAATGACAACATCCAGAGAAAATTCATACACTGACCAAAATCCAGAGAAAATTCTCACAGTGGCCACAACTAGAGAAAATCCACACAGTGGCCAAAACCAGAGAAAATTCAAAGTGTCAGAGAAAAATCAAATGCACTCAATTCCTACATGTATAGAAAATTCACATACTTTGATAAAATTAGATATATTTGCAATTACCTTCATTCTCATCTTTCCCCGTCGCAGCAAACATAACTCCTTTGTATCGACCTTTCAAAAATGTTCCATCAAGAAAAAGCAATGACCGACAATATTTGAAACTAGCAATGCATGCATGAAAAGCCACAAACACTCTTTTGGAACGCTTGTTATCTTCAAAATCTAACTCAAAATGACTACCTGGATTGCTCTTCAATGCCTCATCAAAATACCACCGTAATTGATCGAATGACAAACAAGAATCCCCATATGTACTACATTTTGCTTTTTCAACCCCCAACTAACCACAGTTATAACTAATTGAGACCTCATACTTGTCTTTCATTTCTTTGACAACATCCACTGGACGCGTTAAAGGTTTTGCACATACCTCTTCAAGTATCAACCCAGAAACTAAGCTAGAAGTCATCCTAGCATGTTTACTAGTACGAACTGCCACACCACACGTATGTTTATTGTTCAAAGTTCTTATGTAAAAGAACCCATTTGTTTTTTCAACTGAAGCATGTACACGCCACATACATCCCTTTGATTCCTAATATGCACATTCTATTATAACCCTCAGCTTGTCATTTTTAACATACGTAAACTGAAAACCAACCTCAATAGCTTACTTGCATAAAAAAGTACGGAACTCAACCACATCACCCTCAAACTTTTGTCCAACACTCGTAATATTATTTCGCCAACTAGCTGACAATAACACCTTTTCTTGGTGAGAACAAAACTTAGAGAGTGAATTCCTTTCAATATCCACCAACCTATCACATTCCCCATCCACAATATCTACCTAATTAGACCCCACTTCATCCTGTTTATCAGAAGTACTACACCTAGTAACTGAAACATCAACTATATCAACACCACGTGCACAAACAACCCTCAACATATTCAGAAAATCAATATTATTTTGAACCATACAATTCGGATAGCCCACAATAGAATATGAAATGCACAGTCTCAGGTTTCAAATTCTCTCATGTTTTACACAAAATGCCAACCAACTCTTCAAAATTCAATTCGCATGAAACATTAATGACAATAGTATCATTCCCATATTTGCACAGCAACAACACTGCACTATCCATCGAAACTGAAAGAAAAAACAAGAAAAATAATTTGTTCAACATAAAAATACTTCACAAGAACAACATAAAAGTCCAGAGAAATTTCTAAAAATTATAATTTTCTCTGGATTATAATAACAAGCTTATAATTTTTTCTGGCCTCAAATAAAAGTCCAGAGACATTTACAAACTTATATTCACCTTCAAGATAACAAAAACAAAATCACAGAAACTTAATGAATCCAGAGAGAATCACAGAGAAATTTACTGCTAACTATTAAACACAATCATAGAAAAAAATCACACAGAATATCTGTTATGAAATTATAGGCTTCTCTATGATTTTCATTGAACTACAAGCTAACAATTTTCTATGCGTCATTCTGCAATATTACACTGATAGAAAAATCCAAAAAAATTTACAAACTTATATACACCTTCAAGATAACAAAAAACACTGCATTGTCCATCTAAACTAAAAGAAAAAAACACAAAAAATAACTTTTGCTCAGAGAAACAAAAACTTATATTCACTTTCTACAAACATATAATTTTCTCTGAACTACAAACTGAAAGTGAGTAAAAGACTTATAATTTTCACTGAACTACAAATAAAAGTCCAGAGAAATTTATGAACTTACATTCAATTTCTCAGATTCTATCTGCATTAGAAACTTCTAATAATATGTCCATATCAACTTATAATTTTCTTTGTGATTTTCGTTGGATTATAATAACAAACTTACAATTTTCTCTGGACTATACCAACAAAACTGCAGAGAATGAAATTTCTCTAGTTTAAAACAATTTCTCTGGTTTGAAAAAATATAGAACAAAACTTATCATTGATCAGCATGTTGATGAAAAACAGAGCACGAAAAATCAACTTTAAACATCAAAATCAACTACACTGTCAACACTCTTTGAAATTGATCAAAAAACAGAAAATAAAAAATTAATTCCAAAAATAAAAATCAACTCTATCAAGCTGGCCTCTCTCTAAACAAAAATTCAAAACAAAATTCAAAATCCATGTGGAATCTCCATCGAAAACATACCTGATTCAACTCTACTGAAAAACTTACGCGATCAATACACCGTAACACCTACACGATCGTAGCAATCTTTCTCGTCAACTCCACTGAAATCTCCGACGAAATCTCCACTCCAAAGTCAGTTTCCAATATCTCCACCGTGAAGTCAGCAATATAATATTCAAACAAATTTCTCGTCAACTCCACTGCAATCTCCGACGAAATCTCCACCGCCAAATCAGTTTCCAAAATCTCCCCATGAAGTCAACAATATAATATTCAAACTAATTTATGTTATAAAAGAAGGGTAAATTAGGTACTTTATAATCTAAAATAAACTTGAGGGACCTTAGCCATCAAAACATATTATTTTGGATCTCTCCTCCTATCAAAAGTAGAGGAGGGACCTTAGACCAATTTTTTATTTTTTTAATTATTATTATTATTATTATTATTATTATTTAATAATAATAATTTTTTTTCAAAAAGAATAAACACCAAATTATTTTCTATGTGTATTTAGATTAAGTGAATCTAAATATAAAAGTAAAATAAAAAATTATTATTAAATTAAGTGAATCTAAAAAGAAAATAAAATGATTATTAAAAAAGACTGTGTCAAACACAAAAAACATGAAAACCAAAAAATTCAAAATAAAAGTTTGAAAAAACAAACCAAATTAAACACGATAAGCTTCTCTTTTTTTAAATCTTTCTTTACTAATCTCTAATTTTACACAAATTATTACACATATTCCTTTCAATTTTTATGTGAATTTAATAATCTAATTGAAAAATAGTGTAAACACACAAAAATATAACACTAAACATCTACATTATGACCAATTATTTAATTATGAATAATTAACTTCTCATTGTTACATGTATTATATTCTTGTAAAAAGTTTCATATATTATTTTTGTGATATCTTCTCTATGTCTGTATCTACATATATAAATATATATAAAAAAATATATATAAATGTAAATTTATATATGCTACTATATTCATACATTGTCAATCCGCAATGCTATATTATCATCGGATACTTCAATTTTTTAACATGTATTGTTTTAGTAATATAGTTATATTTGCTAGGAAAAAATTGTAGAGTTATGTATTGCTCTTCTATCAACTTATGTTCAATTCGTATATACATATATGTCATATAAACAAGTGTCCACAATGAACATTTTCAATAATAAACAAAGACTTTGCAAAACACTTTCATCACGACAATAATTGTACTTCTTTTTCCTTCACAGAAAAAATTACATTGTCGACGGGAAATAGATTTTGAAATTCATAACAATATCATATCTTCTCAAATTCTTACTTTTCAAAACATTTTTATTACAATGAGTTATCATTGTGAGCAAGAAGAAAAACAAGAAGATGGTGAAACAAAATTACGAAAGATCTATTGCAACATGCAAAGTTAGACGAACTGAAGTAGGAATTGTCCTATCTATTGTAAAGTTCAAGAAAAACAATGTACCTCATTCACACATTTTAGTCAAACTACAAGAAAAAAAAACCAATATGCCTAAACATTATCGCAGCAACTCAATGATGTAGAAAGTAAGTACATCAAATTAAAAGTTTTGATCAATTTTTTTCATATGCTGATTACTAACAAATGACATAATAAATTATGTAATTTGGCAGTTTTATGAAAACGACTCTACAAACACTTACATGCATAGATCCATAAACATCGTCAAAACGATTATGAAATTTCTATATCGATCGAAATATTAAGGTACAATATCGTCCCAATTTCTTAAAAAATCTATTCTACATTTTTTACATAAAATGAAAATATACTAATGACTAATGTTATATTTTTATCATGCAAGATATTTGTGGCACATGAAACGAGACTCAACAATTATTTCTATATAAAAATATGGGCAAATTACAGAAATGGTCCCTATAGTTTACCCATGGTTTTATTTTGGTCCCTGCACTTCTAAATGTATCAATTTTGCCCCTGCAGTTTGGTTTTTGGCTCGAAATGGTCCAATAGTTAATGGTGGTTAGACTTTTGAACGGAAATTCCACGCGTGCAAGGCACGCACGAGACAATTTTGACTTTCTTGACTTTCTTGAACAATTTTGACTTTCTTGACTGTTTTTGCAACAATTCAATTTGTTCTCTAATATCATCACTCAAATTTAACTCATTTAATAGATGTTTTATTTAATTTAATTATTTAATTATTATTATTTTTTAAAATAAATTTATTTAAAATTTTAATTAAAAAAATAACATATATTTTTATTGATATTTTATTTATTTAATTGTGTAAAAATAAAATAAAATAAATTTTTATTTAATCTAGCTAAAAATAATTAAAATATTAAAGATCTTATAAAATAATCGATTACTTGGTAAATAATTGAAAAAGGGTAAAATAGTCTTTT
>NW_021032607.1:14451-91287 GCF_004153795.1 Camellia sinensis | reverse complement strand
AAAAAAAAAAAAAAGATTGAAAAAATAAAACAGGAAAAAAAAAAAAAAAACCCCCAAAGTGCTTAAGTCTAAGTCTAATCTAAAAAAATTCACACACACATGGTGCCAAATTATTCATGTTTAATTAAAAACCTAAAAATTAAGAACCTAAAAATTAATTTAATGAAAATACAAAATATACTGCTTTTTTTTTCCAAAAAATACACACACACACAAAATTAAGAACACTGAATTTTTTTATTTATTTATTTTTTTTCAAAACATACACACAATGAAACTTTTTAATGAAGAATAAAAATACATAATAGTGTCCTGAATCAATATATTTTTTTCTCCACAAAACCTAATTACACATAGGTGTCAGACTGTTTAATTAAAAACCTAAAAATTAAGAACCTAACTTTTTTTTTTTTAACATAAGAATTCCCCTACCTCAACTCACTTCCTTGCTATACACAACACCTGAGATGGTCTACAAGACAGCTAGAGCTATGGGGCTATATTCCAACGTCAATATGCTTTACAATCTGAGCTGGTTTTTCCCCATTGATTCTGGTTTCTTCTACCTTGTTCAGCTGCATTTTTGCGAGGTGAATCAGTGGATGAAAAATGTAAACCAGAGGGTGTTTGACATATTCATCAACAATGAAACAGCCGAAGTTAAAGCTGATGTTATTGCTTGGAGCAACGGGTACGCAGTTCCAGTGTACCGAGACTATGTTGTTTTGGTTCCAAAAGTAAACAATGGGGAGAAGCAAGACCTGTGGCTAGAGCTACACCCAAACACGAAAACAAAATCTCACTATTATAACGTCATTTTAAATGGAGCTGAGATTTTCAAATTAAGCAACTATGATGGAAACCTTACTGGACCTAATCCCCCAAAAAAGATTGTGGCTAGTTTGCCACCAAAGAAACATAACCCAAAATCATCAAAGAAGATTACCTTGATTATGGTTGGATGTATTTTTGACGGGCTGTTAGTTTTTCTTATTTTCTCTTTCCTTCTTTATATGAACAGACCAGTTGGTGGATGATCCGAGCATCTAACATGCCGACGAAGCAATATCACCCTTCTCTCTAGAGAAATTCAAAATTTCTCTGGCTGCATGGTTAGAAAAGAAGGTAAACTTAATCAATATTAAAGTTGCATCACAAGTTAGAACTGAAATTTCTCTGGTTTGGTCCAGAGAAATTCTCTGGTTTGAACTGAAATTTCTCTGGGTTGGTCTAGAGAAATTCTCTGATTTTAGCTCAGCTTTAACATGATCTGGATCAGCAGTTGGTTGGTCAATTTTGTTTATGACTGGGATTATTGTCAGCTAGCCAGAGAAATTCTCTCAACCCAAAGAATTTCTCTTAACCCAAAGAATTTCTCTGGGCATGACCAGATGCAATAGTTGAGTTGAAATGCGGTGATACAGTCACTCTGCTGCCAAAGTATGCCTGAAGATGCAACAAACTATCTTGAATCAATACTTAAACATAAAATTCATTGGAACGTGATAACTTGATTTTTTTGTGTTCCATAAGAGCATGCATCAAATGAAAAACTTGCATGGCTGCCCAATCAGGATAAACATGAATGTTGGTCTGATCCTTTGAATTTTCTCTGGGTTGAATCCAGAGAAAATTCAAATTTCTCTGGGTTGAATCCAGAGAAATTTGAGAAATTCTTGGGGCATGAGCTCCAAGACAGACCACAACCTTGCAGCTTCGGTAGAGTTGGATCCCAATTTGGATGTTGAAGCTTCGTTGCAGTCTGCCGAGTACTTTTCAGAAACATTTTCAAGCCTCGGATGCATAGCAACGTAGCAAGTCGTCGTAGCGGCCTGGACAAAAATTCAAATTCATTAACACACTTGCACCTACTATAAATACTTACAATAAGATATATAATTACGTGTATATCATCAAAAATTTCAGTAAGTGATTAATAAACACTACCTGAGGAATTGTCTTCAAGAACTTGGAAGCCAAGAAGAATACCAGATCTGCATATTTTATCGCTTCAATTTTACAACCTCAAGACTCAACTAGATGCGTATATATATATATATATATGCATGAATCTCAGGTTTAGAGAATAGTAGCGACCTGTTATGAGGCCGGGTCGCGGATCCGGGCGGTGCGGAGGTCTGCGACGGTGGCAGAGCGGAGGGAGGAGTTGGAGGAGAAGGTGTTGAAGAAGAGGTCGTAGAGGAGGGTGGAGGAGCAGAGCATGTTGCCTTGGATCTGGAAGACAGTGGGTGAGAGGAGAAGAGAGAGTGAGAGAGAGAGTAGAGTAGAGACAAAGAGTCAAATTTCTCTGATATATGTTTAGGGACTTTAGACATCAAAAAATAATTTTGTGGATTTCTTCAATTACGAAAAGTGGGAGAGGGACCCTAGACCAATTTTTCCTAATTTTTGATGATAAGTGAATAAAATAATCATGATGCATGTGATACTCAAAGAGCACCAAATAATTTTTTCAACTTTGATTGAGACCCCCAGTTGCCAACTACTCCCACCACCTCCACACACACGTGGGGGTTGGTCATTGAAAAAAATAAAAAATAAAAAAAATAGACCAATCATAATTCACTGGAGACCCTGAGGTCACCCCAATGGAGGTTCGAGGCATTTTCCTAATTTTTTTTCCAAGAAAAAAAAAATCTAATTTAGAAAGAGGTGACAGGACAAATGACATGATCACCACCCATGTGGGTTAGGATGTTAGAAAAATGCTTGGGAGCACTAATTAGTGGTCCCACTAATTAGGTGGCAGTGAGTCCCGCCATTAATGATGTGATGTTTTGGTCTTGGAGTTGTATTTTTATTTTATTTATTTTATTTTTTTAATGCATTAGTGCTATTAGTGGTGATGTTTTTAGTGGGATGAATCATTGTTGAGGATGTTATTAGTTAGTTGTGTGTTAGCTTTTGATGGTGAGATGAGATGTGAGTGGGTGTGCAATTAATTTCTACAATTTTTTTTTTTTTTTTTAAGTGTGGGTGTTTGGGAAGTGAATTTTTTTATAAGTTTTTTTAATTATAGGATATTATTAAATTTTTTTTTTTTTTGTGTTTGGGAAGATAGTTGGGTTTTTTTGTAGTTAGATGTAATGTTTGTAAGAGAAAAAATAAAATGATTATGAGATTTGATATGATATTTTGTTTGAATTTGTTTTTTTTTTAATTTTGTAACCAATTAATCTTTTAGTAAAAGAAAACCAAAAAAAACCCAAAAAATCCTTCTCAAACACATGTAAGTTTTTTTTTTTTGCACTTAGTATGTTTGTTTGTTTTTTTTTTTTTTTTGTGTTTGTTTGTTTGTTTTTTTTTTTCAATATGGGATTTGCATTAAGAAAGATTTTATCTATAGTGTAATTATATTTTTACTGAAATGTAATTATTTTATTTTTTATCAATAGACAATTAAAAAGAATGGGTACCTCCTGTGTTCTAAACACAATTTTTTTTAGATCCATAAAATACTTGTACCAAATAATTTTTTTTTTAAAAAATTACAGGTACCACGAAACAAAATTACATTCCATATAAATGAGAATAATTTTTTTTGGGATAAATTATAAATATACCTTTGAGATTTGTTTAAAATACGAATCATCCCTCATAATTCTAAAAATTACATTCCTCGCCTTGAAGTTTTTAATTTCATAATAAATTATTATTTTTATTAATAAATTATCAAGTCAATTAACAGTTTTTAATAATATTATAAATTTATTTAATTAATAATTTATGTAATTTTATTTTTATATAGGAGAAAAGTTAGAAATTTTATTTTTTTTTCAATTAATTTTGTTAAATAATTTTTTTTGACAATAAAATATTTATAATTTTTCACATTTAAATTTTAAATAAATCTCATCGAGAATAATGATGTAATTCATGTCCTTTGCTACTTGTACTCCCAACTCATACTTGATATCTTTCAACACTCAACTGATTACAGATATGGCTTTCAAATTTATACTCTGCCGAATGTCACAAGACATTTACATTTCTTCAAGCTAGGATCCGTGAACCCATCAAGATCCTCCACATCTCATTATGCGCATCTAGAAAAAACAAATAATGATCCTAAGAAATTTGTTTTGTATAGTTTCTTTAGGCCCTTCATTCTTGATTTATATTGTTTAAACTTGTTAATTTATTTTGAATTAGATATCTTCAAAATTTTCTATCAAAACTCAGTTCTGGGTGGTTTCACTGGCTAAGACACCAGTCTATTTCTCTCATTTCTCATTTCCATATTATCTGACCATTGTTAGAATTTCATATTGTCATGAATTTGATTGATATAGTGTAAAAGTCCTTTCACTTATTGTCAATAAATTTCAAATTGAATGTCTCCAAAATTTTAATGGCTATATTGATTCATAGTTTTAATTTTATTCATTTAAACTTCATAATTCTAAATTCTTTCAATAATTGTGGTTAACATTTTAGGTAGAATCTGAAAAGTGATGTGAAAGGAAAAAGGGGAGAAAAGAACTAAGATGGCTATGATTATTGTTAAGGGAAATGAGTGAGAGCACTAATTAGTGCTATTATTAATGATGTGGCAGTGGGTCTCACCATGAATGATTTGATGTTTTGGCCTTGGTGTTGTATTTTTTTTTCTTTTTTTATTGAGTGCCATGTCATTAGTGGTATTTTTAGAGTTCTAAAATTAGTGGTCTCTATCATTGTTGTATTGTTAAAGAAGTGGACTTAAAACAGTGTAAACAAACAACCATACTATGGGTTGTTTTGGAAAGTTGGTAAAAAGTTGACTTTTGACTTTTTACCAAGCTTTTTGGCTTTTTTGGAAGTGATTTAGGAAGTTGGTAAAAACCTGACTTTTTGCTTTTTAGTTTAATATTTATTTATGGTATCAAATCAAATTAAAATGACCAAAATATCCTTACTCAACATAAGAGATTTATTTTTTTTTTCATTGGCCCTAATTTGTAATTTTAGAACTGCGTTTTTGTTGGCTTATTTTTCCTACGAAGGAAAATATCATAAATGCGAGCGTGCCAGCAAAGATTGAAAAATCCTTACAGATTAAATTCAAGCCAATTATCAAGCGATTGTGTTGACGGTTCTTTTGCCTCAACGAAGAGGACTTCAAATTTGCCAAGTGTAGCGAAAAGAAAAAGTAAAAGAAGAAAAAGGGACGGAGAAAGATGATTGAGTGAACAATCAAAGTAATAATTACTTACCTCTACTCCTATGCTTCGAAAAGAAAGTGCATAAAATGCTTCGAAATGGAAATGCTGAAAATAAATGCATCGAAATATAAATCTATGTTAAGCTACTCCTAAGATAAGAAAAATGACAAGAAATATTGAAATCAATTGTCTTTGATTATGAATTCTTGATCTTTTACAATGTGGCCATTAATGGCTATTTATAGAGAAAAAAATACAGCAATAACTACTTAGTAACTACCCATTTCTTCCATCTTCATTCTTGACTTGCCATATGTCCTTCCACTCATCCACTTTGTCCTCCCACTCATCCACTTTGTCCTTCATATTCTTCATTATCTTTATAACTTCTTTTAACTTCCAAATGAATAAGAGGATGCCACGTGTCCTGCAATTATATAAATAATAAATAATAATAAAAATTGCAGATTTATGGTGCTAACATTACCCCCCGCGGCCCTTAAAAATGATATTTACTCGAATTTTTGAAGGGCCGAACCAAGAACATGACTAACCTAAGCAGCAAAGTGCTTCAAATGATGTAACAACACCAATAAAGCGCTTCGAATGAGTATGAAATTATGACAAAATGACTCGAATTATTACTAGTAACAAGCTTCGAAAGTGATATAAAGAACCAAAATCATTCTTCGAAGGTCGATAGAACCGACAAAAGACGAATTACATCCTCAAAAATACTCGACAAAGCTTCGAAGGTTCACAACCACCATTATTATTTCTTCGAAGCTGTTGTTGATACAAGATAGAGTGCTTCGAAGCTTACAAAATTATGGCAAAACGGCTTTCGAAGCAACTTATGGCAAAACGGCTTTCGAAGCAACTTATGGCAAAACGGCTTTCGAAGCAACTTATGGCAAAACGGCTTTCGAAGCAACTTATGGCAAAACGGCTTTCGAAGCAACTTATGGCAAAACGGCTTTCGAAGCAACTTATGGCAAAACGGCTTTCGAAGCAACTTATGGCAAAACGGCTTTCGAAGCAACTTATGGCAAAACGGCTTTCGAAGCAACCACCAAACAGATCGAACAAAAAATAGAGAGGTATATACAATATATATATATATATATATATATATATATATGAAGTTTGAATGAGTTAATGATGTGATTCTTAATGACTAAGATCACCTTAGTTGTTTTCTTTGTTAGGGCAATTAATGGAATTTCTAATAATCATTAGAGCTTAAAAAACATACTATTGAAAATTTATTTAGTGTTCTTTAGCAATACCTCAACAGTCTCAAGAGTCATTTGATTCAGGTGGAACCTATTGTTATACACACAAGTCCACGTGAATCAACAGCTCATAAGCCTTTGGGTATTGCCTCAACAACTTACAACGATTTCTGGATAAATTAAGCTTACCTGCATTGAAATTTGAAAAAAAATTATAGTTAACTACACACTTTTAACATAATTACACCGGTATTCCTCAAGGTTAATTAAATAATAATATTTAAGTTTTTTTTTTTTTTTTTTTTGCCCTGTGCATAGGATAAGTGTTTGTTTGTTTGTTTGTTTTTTTTTTTCAATATGGGATTTGCATTAAGAAAGATTTTATCTATAGTGTAATTATATTTTTACTGAAATGTAATTATTTTATTTTTTATCAATAGACAATTAAAAAGAATGGGTACCTCCTGTGTTCTAAACACAATTTTTTTTAGATCCATAAAATACTTGTACCAAATAATTTTTTTTTTAAAAAATTACAGGTACCACGAAACAAAATTACATTCCATATAAATGAGAATAATTTTTTTTGGAATAAATTATAAATATACCTTTGAGATTTGTTTAAAATACGAATCATCCCTCATAATTCTAAAAATTACATTCCTCGCCTTGAAGTTTTTAATTTCATAATAAATTTCTATTTTTATTAATAAATTATCAAGTCAATAAATAGTTTTTAATAATATTATAAATTTATTTAATTAATAATTTATGTAATTTTATTTTTATATAAGAGAACAGTTAGAAATTTTATTTATTTTTCAATTAATTCTATTAAATAATTTTTCACTGGCTAAGACACCAGTCTATTTCTCTCATTTCTCATTTCCATATTATCTGACCATTGTTAGAAACTTATTTCATATTGTCATGAATTTGATTGATATAGTGTAAAAGTCTTTTCACTTATTGTCAATAAATTTCAAATTGAATGTCTCCAAAATTTTAATGGCTATATTGATTCATAGTTTTAATTTTATTCATTTAAACTTCTTAATTCTAAATTCTTTCAATGTGATTCCTCTAATAATTGTGGCTAACATTTTAGGTAGAATCTGAAAAGTGATGTGAAAGGAAAAAGGGGAGAAAAGAACTAAGATGGCTATGATTATTGTTAAAGAAGTGGACTTAAAACAGTGTAAACAAACAACCATACTATGGTCAAGTTTGGCATGTCTTGAAAAAGACAAAAAGTCAAAAAGTCACTATCCTATTTAAGTCAAATCATCTTATTTAAGTCACATCACCTCTCTAACACATCACTTCAAACCCAATCCAAACCCAACCCATATTTCATAAAAAGTCAAAAAGTGCACTTATTTAGATCATCCCAAACAACCCCTATGTATTCACAAAAATATTTCTTACAAAATAATTAAAATTTAAAATATATCAATTTTATTAATTTTCAGTGTGACAGGTACCACTGTTTAAATCTATATCATAAATTGAATATTTTTTTAAGTACATAAGATTTGTAGTAAACTAATCACAGTAGCAATTATTTTGGTTAAAGATGTTACTATTCTCCCTATTGCACTTGTTTGGGAAGAAGGGTTGGGTTGGGTTGGGTTGGGTTTGGTTTGGGACTATTTTAATCAGAAAAAAATAAAATAGACTTTTTAGTCCAATAAGACAAAATATCACATTTAATCTACAATTATTTTATTTTTTTTTCTTACAAAAATTAAAAAAATCTATCCAAAATGAGATTTTTTAGTCACAAACTAAAATAACCAGAAAGTCACAAAGTCAAAAAGTCAACTAATTTCTCAAACGAAAACGTTTTAGTGCTTATTAAAAAAACAAAAAAGCTAGTGATAAATTCCGCGAATAGGATATATAGTCCAGCAATTGATTTGTTTTGGTTAAAAAAACAGTTAATGAAATATATTGGTGAGATGTATAAATCGTTGTTTTAACTTGTTTGTTTGTTTGTTTTTTTTTTTTTTCATTTTTATTCTTATACTTTCTCTATCTTTATTTTCACTATTTATTGTCACCCTACTATCAATTGTGGTTCACCATCGCCGTTGGTCAGCGAAAAGTTGCCAAAACATTTACGAACAAACAGGTGAATACGTAAACAAATAAATGGACACAAGGCCAGGATAGGTTAGTAGACAGCTAGATGAAAATGGTATGATATTTCAAATAGTAGATGTGACATAATTTACCTTTTTTAAAATGCCCACGACAATTTTAAAATTACTTATATAAATTTTTTTATTCAAATCCTCAAAATTTTACATACATTTGCACAGCTACTCTGTGTATATATATATACTAACGGTTGACACACACAGTGTAATTAAAAAAAAGATAATAATATAAAAATAATGACAAAAAAATAAAATAAAAATAGTATGAATTGTTCAAGAGGTACATGTCATATTTGTTAAACACATGATCTTAGTTTCGAGTCATATCTTTCTCTTAATATCAGAATATTTTGAAAAATCCTAAATATGAGATGTGAACACAGTCAACAACCTTGATATAAACCTAAATACGGAGTAAATTTTGTATACGGATGGGGTATATGTTATGAGATGCCTTTTATTATTATAATTGATTTTGACAGTAGAATCTACAACATGTATGTTGGATGTTTGGTAAACAATAAATGACATATGTATTTGTGATTGGTGAAATATAGTATTACGTGATACCCTATTAACATATAAATTTTTTTTTCCTAAATATGAATCCTCAACACCACCTATAGATATTAATTAATAACCATACTTATTTAGGATGGTTACCCTTCCCTGTTAGGATGTAAGAAAAATCGAAAACATCGACTAAACTGATTAAGCTGGACCAACCAGTTATATTTGGTCTATTTTTTAACAAGAATCGGTCTATGCAATTTTTAAATTTGATTTTTTTCAGTTTTTGGTTCGGTATCGGTTTAAACACTCTGTGCACCGATCTAAACCGAAACCAACCGCTTCAACATATATTGTATTTATAATATATATATATATATATATATATAAAATCTAATAATATAATGATATTAATAAGTATAATAAATTATTAATCTTAATTAATTAACCTTATCATCTTTATAACCTAAGTTTGTAAACTCTTATTATATATAATCTTAATTCTAATTCATTATTCTTGAAATCTTAATATTTTCAAACCATTTTTTGTTTTTATTTTTGTTAATTTAAAAATTGAAAAGTATGTATTAAATGGATGAATTGGATATATTTAAAATAGTAGACTATGAATGTTAAAAATAATAAAATTAATATTATTAATTTCATATAATTTTTTACCTAAATATCAACCGTGATTACATCGTACTTTCCCAAACCAAATTTATTTGACGTACTACATAGGAAGTGGTTATTGGTTGCTCCTTCCAACCACCAGTTTGCTATAAATACCACCCCACCCAACTGCATTATTAATTCAGTTCAGGAGAGAGACTAAGGCCCGTTTATTTTCAGAAATAGAAGGAAGGGGAGTGATAGTGAAGGGATTAATAATGAGGGGATTGATAGTAAAAAATTATTAAATTATTTTTATATAAAATAATAAAAAAAATATAAAAATATAAAAATTAAACATTAATATTTAAAAAAAATTTCCTAATATATAAAAAATAAAAAAAGTAAAAAAATTTATAATCCTCTTACTATTTTTCTAATACCATCTCTACTTTCTCACTATGAATCCCCCTTCCAAGGGTATTAGTAATACCAAGGTATTAATAGTTCCAAGGCCATCTCTCAGCCATGTTTGTTTGGGCGGATTGGATTAGCATTCCCATGACTAATAGTCTTAGGATTACGAATCCGTTGGATTATGTATCCTATCTTAACTAATAGTCAAGTTTAAAATAAATTAGTCCGTACTTCAATTGTTTAACCAAATATCGGATTAATAATTTTATTGGACTATTAGTCCAATCCCAAGCTCATGTCCACCCAAACAAAGATAAGGCATTAGTAATACCAAGATATTAGTAGTCCCAATCCCCTTCCTATAAACCCAAACAAACGGGGCCTAAGGGTGTGTTTGATTTGTGTTTGTAGAGTAATTTTTGAAATAAAAAGTATGAAAATTTATTTGGTTTGTCTTTTTTCAGAAATAGTTTTAGAAAATTGTTTTAGAGAGAGTTTTAAAAAAAGTGATTGATTTAAGGGTTGTTTGGGATGTCCTAAATAAGTGTACTTTTTGTCTTTTTGAATTAAAAAATTAAGGAAAAAAATATGAATGTTTGGGTTAACTTTTTGACTTTTTATGAAAAAAAAATATATTAAAAAATTGTATAAATTAGTGTGTAGGAGAAAATTAAGATTGAGAGTTTTGCAGCCGTAATTTTTGACTTTTGGTGAATAGTGATAACTTTTTAACTTTTTGAGTAACTTTTTGGCTTTTTGAGTTTTTTTCAAGTTGCCAAACTTGGCCTTAATGTGTATGAGAGAGAAAGTGATTTTAGAAAGTAGATAACCAAACAAAATTTTAAATTTTTTAAAAAAAAATTTGTTTAATTTGATTGCTCTTAAAAATTTATTTATAGAAAATTTTTCCTAAAAATTTTTCTGATAAACAAACCAAACAAGGCCTAAAATTACCCCTTTTTTGCCAAAATTACAATATACTGCTTCCTTTGGTTGGTTCACTCCACTACAACTTTCACTCCACTACAACTTTCTTTCTCTTTTCTTTTCTGTTTCTGGGTTTCAGCATATCTTATATTGAGGGGATGTTTGGGATGTCCTAAATAAGTGTACTTTTTGAATTTTTAGATTAAAAAGTTGAGGAAAAAAATATGATTGTTTGGGTTCACTTTTTGACTTTTTATGGAAAAATGTGTATTAAAAAATTATATAAATTAGTGTGTAGGAAAAAATTAGGATTGAGAGTTGTGCAACCGTAATTTTTGACTTTTGGTGAATAGTGATAATTTTTTAACTTTTTGAGTAATTTTTTAACTTTTTGAGCAACTTTTTGACTTTTGACTTTTTTCAACTTGTCAAACTTGACCTGAAATCAAGGCTAGATTTATTCAATCCGTTTCATGGGTTTATTTTTAAGTCTCGTTTGGATAATTCAAACCGTTCAATATATAGAACTCATCGAGTATTATATCTCTGAAAAAAATCACGTTAATCGGATATCGATGGCTATTTGATCGCACCAGAATTTTGTCAATCATTTATTTGTTATTGTTCATGTTTTTAAATACAATTCTGATCCGATCAAATAGCTATCGATATGGAAAAACTAGGATTGGGAGTTGTGAAACCGTAATTTTTGACTTTTGGTGAATAGTGATAATTTTTTAACTTTTTGAATAACTTTTTGACTCTTAACTTTTTTTCAACTCGTCAAACTTGACCTGAAATCAAGGCTAGATTCATTCAATCCGATTCATGGGTTTATTTTTAAGTCTCGTTTAGATAATTCAAACCGTTCAATATATAGAACTCATCGAGTATTATATCTCTGAAAAAAATCACGTTAATTGGATATCGATGGCTATTTGATCGCACCAGAATTTTGTCAATCATTTATTTGTTATTGTTCATGTTTTTAAATACAATTCTGATCCGATCAAATAGCTATCGATATCCGATCAACGTAATTGGTTACAAAGATATAGTACTCAGCGAGTTATACACATTAAACGGTTCGAATTATTAAAACGAAACGTAAAAATAAGTCTATAAATCGGACTGGATAGTCCAATCTTAATTTTAACTTAAGACAAGCTGAACTCTTTTGAGGACACCAAAAAGGTGTTTATTATCTTTCCTTAAAGGCTAATGCTTTGTTGTGACAAGATGCTAAAAAAAAAATAAAGTTATTGCAAAATCATTAATATTTTTTGCTAAAAAACAAAATAAAAAAAAAGAAAAAAAATAATTGCCAAAATATGGAAAAGTCATTATTTTTAACCAAAGAAAGAATATTCATATACACACGACAGAATATGATTAAATATTTAATAAGATTTAGTAAAAATTAAATCCACTCCTCGTAAAAAAAACTTGAGTGGTTTGCTACATCAAGTTGCTATTACTAATGGAATAAACGTTCCACATGGTAATTTTTTTTATTAAATAGTGAAATTATAAAGGGAAAATTACTGTGGGTTTTTAAAAAATTAATTACTAATTAATGAAAAGGTTTATCTCTTACACTTGTAAAGTTTATCATTAATTTGTAAATATTTTGTGAAATATACATTGACATGAAAATTTTCCAATTATAAATGTATTCAAACTACTTTTTGAATAAGATGAAAGAATATTCAAATTGACGGTAAATATGATAATTTTTTTATTATATAATGATATTATGAATGCATTGAAGTTATTTTTTAAATGAGAGGAAATAATACTTTATAAGAATTTAAGTTATAAATAACACCACAATTATAACTAATATTTTAATAGGTCATCATCAATACTACAAAGATGATAATTATATATATGATACACACTTTTTTAAAGATGTGTATTTTTTTTTCTAAATATAATTCTTTTACATAAAGTAAGAACCATTAAATATTGTAAGAGAAATTGATAGAGAAAGAAAGAGAATGAATTATGTATTATTGATTGATGTGTATATTGTGTATATTACAAGGATTTATATAGGAGAGGATTTGGGAGTAGGTGAAGGTGGTAGTGGAGGTGGTAGGTGGAGTGGGTGGTAGTGGAGGTGGTAGGTGGAGTGGGTGGTAGTATTTACTTTTACAATTTACATTAACAACCCCCTTCAAACTCAAGGAGGATAGGTACTAGCCAACTTGAGTTTGGAGAGAGTAACAAAGCAGAAAAATAAGCTGACAAATAAAATTAAAAATGGGATAGGAGACACTGTATGGTCGTGTCAGACCGTTGTAGAAGACACGGTATGGTCGTGTCGGACCGTTGTAGCAGACAGTTTACGGGGTCATGTCGGACCGTTGTAGCAGACATTATGTGGTCGTGTCAGACCGTTGTTGTAGAAGCTAACCGGAATAAATGTCGGGACAGTTTACGGGGTCATGTCGGACCGTTTTCACATAGAGTCCAACTTCCACTTGTTAGCAATTAGAAACATAAAAGGGTGAAATGTAATTTTTTAAAATTATAAAAAATTAATTTGTATTTTAAATAAATTTTAAAAAAATTATTTTTATAATTTATCTTAAAATAAATTAATGAAACTCAAAGTCCATTCCACTTCCCCTCCTGATGGCATTTTGGCAATTTCCCCACATTCAAGGGGCAACTACATATCAACACAACTATATAAACACCCCTCCCTCTCCCCATTTCATCCCACATGTCTGTCTCATCAGCTCTAACCCAATAAGCAAAAAAAAAAAAAAACAAAGCCAAGCCATGTCTCTAGTCACAGAAGAGATCAAAGCCAAAGCAGAGGTATACTATGGAAATGACATCTGTCAAGAGAAATCAAAGTTCTTGCTCAAAGAAATGAAGTTGCCCAATGGCCTCTTGCCATTGGAGGACATGCTTGAGTGTGGGTATGTCAAAGAGACTGGCTTTGTGTGGCTCAAACAGAAGAAGAAGACTGAGCACAAATTTGAGAAAATTGGCAAATCAGTCACTTATGCAACTGAGGTCACAGCTGTTGTTGAGCCAAACAAGATCAAGAAACTGACAGGTGTCAAGACCAAGGAGCTCTTGATTTGGGTCTCGCTCAGTGACATCTATGTCAATGACCCGCCCACCGGGAAGATCACTTTCCAGACCCCTGCAGGTCTGTCAAAGACCTTCCCGGTGTCAGCTTTTGAAGTTGAGGAGGTGGAGCCACCCACCAAGGGGAAGGAGGAGGTGAATAAGGAAGCTAATGTGGTGGTGAACTAGGTGTAAACGTTATTATTACAGCAGTTCTAGGAACACGAAAAGATTTTACAAAATATTCTATGTCTTATTCTGTGAAATCTTTCTGTGTTTAGGTTTATCAGCATTAATAATACCAACTACTAGAGGGCTATATCCTTGTGAGAAAAGTTTGATTTGAGTAATGAGAGGTTGTTTTAAAGTGGTTAAATGATTTCCATTTCATGGTGCGTTGTTCCAATGCTCTCGTCCTTTATTTGTGTTACTCCTAATATGATTAAGATTAATTTTAGAGTTTAGAAGGGTTTTTTTTTTTTTTTTAATTTTTTAATTTTGTCTTTTTATTGGTGCTAGAATTAACAGATCAATGTTTTAGCAAGGCTTGTTAATTAGGCAAGCTTTTTGAAATTTTATAGAACAGTTTTGCCAATGTAATATAATTATTTTAAATTTTATTAACAAATTGAGTTAAAGCAATTAACAAGACGTTTCAGAAAAAAAGGGTATTGAATGCAAAAAAACAACAAATAATATTTTTTTTTAAAAAAGGTGGCATCAAACAAGATATTGGACAGTTTTAATAAAAGTAAAATTATTATTGCTATTAAATTTGTTTGCCATTACAATATTAATATTAATTTCAAACATTTCGGTTACAAAATTTTTATTATAATTATTTTTGGTAAGGCGGTTACAAAATTATTATTGCAATTATGCAATGATTAATGTGTAATTGTTATGTATTAATTGAGTTTTAATTCCCATATAAGTTTCTTCATCTAAGGCCTTGTTTGACAATATTATTTTTTAACTTAAAAATCAAAAAGTCATTAAAAAATTAAAAAGTTAACAACCTATACAAAAAAGTCAAAGATTTTATTTTCTCTCTATTTTTTACAAATCTTTTCATAAAAAATCAAAAAATCATCCCAAACATACTAGTTTTTTTTACATCATATTTTAGTAAAAAAGTCAAAAAATTACTAAAAAATCTATTCCCAAACGAGGCCTAAGTCTGGACACATTCAGTTCCCTGCCCTTGCTTCGAGCATCTTTATTACATTATCTCAACAGATTGGGTTTGAATTTGAAAATACTTGCGGGGTATGTGAGATTTATTATAAATCTCGTTTTAATAATATAAATTGTTTATTTTGTAAAATTTTTAATGTATAAAAAAATCAGATCAATTTGATTATTATAACTTTTTTATTTTATCGAATTTATCTTTAAAAAAAAAAGACAATGAGAATTCTTTTTCTTTTTTTTTTAAGACAAACTCAATAAAATAAATAGTATTACAATTATCATATACAACTATTTTTTTTTATAAATAATATATATATATATATATAAATTTTTATAAAATAAATAATTCAAATTAAATTTTGAAATTATAGAATGAAACATCAGATCATTTACATCATTCACATCATGTTGATGTAAATATAGGACTAAATGGAGCATAAGAAAACTTTTAGGACTAAATGGTTCAACGTTTCAAAAACTAGGACTTATAGATAAATTTTCCTAATATTAATTTCAAACATTTTGATTACAAAATTTTTATTATAATTATTTTTGGTAAGGCGGTTACAAAATTATTATTGCAATTATGCAATGATTAATGTGTAACTGTTATGTATTAATTGAGTTTTAATTTCCATATAAGTTTTTTCATCTAAGGCTTCATTTGGCAATATCACTTTTTAATCTAAAAGTTAAAAAGTCATTAAAAAAAATAAAAAAGCTAATAACTTATTTTAAAAAGTCAAAGATTTTATTTTCTCACTACTTTTTATAAAAATTTTCATAAAAAATTAAAAGATCATCCTAAATATATTAATTTTTTTTATATCATATTTTAAATAAAAAATTCAAAAGTTATTAAAAAATCTATTCCCAAACGAGTAAGTCTGGGCACATTCAGTTCCTTGCCCTTGCTTCGAGCATCTTTATTACATTATCCCAACAGTTTGGGATTGAATTTGAAAATACCTGTGGGGTACGTATGAATCTCGTTTTAATAATATAAATTGTTCATTTTGTAAAATTTTTTATATATAAAAAAATCAAATAATTTGATTATTATAATTTTTTTATTTTATCAAATTTATCTTAAAAAAAAAGACGATAAGAATTTTTTTTTTTTTAAAGACAAACTCAATAAAATAAATAGTATTACAATTATCATATACAACTAAATTTTTTTTTTTTTGTAAATAACATATATATAAACTTTTATAAAATAAATAATTCACTCACAAGCCTGAAAGGAACCCAATCCAAGTAATTAATGCTTTAAATTTCAAAATCTTCATTTGCTCAGTCAAACTGAAACACTTTATCGATGCGAATTCCAATGCTTGCCAAAATTGTATCCGGCAACCTATACTTTCCGATCAAACTTTTTCTAAACAACCAAATGAATTTTCTTCGGATCGACTATTCAGCCTTAATGTCTCAGCCCTTCACCATCACCTACCACCAAGAGTGGGTGGGTCATTTTAAATTTGTGTGGTGTCATTTTAGATTTGTGTTCCAATTATTTCATTTTATTGTATTATATTATTTTTAATTCGTATTCGATTTGTCGTGTTAACGTATCATTTCCAAATTTCATCATTAATCAAAAATGTAAATGTATGAAATTTTTTTAAAATTTTTTCTTCACAAGTTAAATTAAATGAAACTAATATTTATTAAATGAAATTATTCATAAGAACATTTGGTTTTAGTTCAATTTTATTTTCTTAATGTATAAAAAGTTATATCCTATTATTATTATTTACTAGATTAACTCACATAGTAGACAAAAATATATATATATAATCTTCAATTAAAAATAAAAACAATACATGTATTAGCCTTAAAATCCTATTTTACATACTATTTTAATAAGTTCGATGAAGTTAAATAAGAGATTCAAAAATGTGGTGGCACCCCTTAATCGAAATAATATTAAAATATATAATTAATTCTTAATTATATTGTATTATACAAATTCAATATTGGCCTAGCATATTTAATATTTACATTATTAGGTCGTATTATATATGTATTTGTATTAAGAAATAGTCAATCTTAAGCCACTAATTTTATATATGGTTTGAATTGTATTATCATGTTATGTTAAAAAAATTTCCCTTATCTAGCACTCAATAGGCTCACTCTATTTGCAAACTCCCCTGTTTTCTCCAATTACTGAATTATAAGCTAGTGTTTAATTAGCTGAAATGATTTTGAGTAAGAATAAAATGATTATTTGTTAGTTTTTTAATAGAATGATCTGATGCAAACAGCTTAGAATTTATTCAAGTTGATATTGGTCCTGTTTGGTAGAACTTATTTTCAGTCTATTTTAACTTTTAGCTTAATTTAAGCTATTTTGATGTGTTTGGTTCAACTTAACAATACATCTTATAACTTTTTATAAAATCAACTTATTCTTTGAGTGGGGGAGGAGAAACTTAATTTATTAGTAAAAAATCAGCTTATGTTCACAGTTATAAGCTATAATCACTTTTTCACAGCTCTACCAAACGGGGCCATTATGTAACTAGGAAATTCTTGATACGACATAATGTTTCTTCTTTTTAAATCAAAATTATTGGTCTTTTTATCGTTCATATACATGAAGGTTTTGATATTAGGTAACCAGTCTCATATATATTCTAACATGAAAAATGATATATAAGTCTACTTTTTATATATATATTTTTAGACCTAACAACGTGTAAATTACATAATTGGTTGACAATTAGAGCAGATATGAGAAAGAATGTTACTTTTAATATCTTAATTGATTACCACATCATTAGGCTTGAAAATTGAATATAATTTTTTGTCTTGAATAACAATACTTTTCTATTTTATTATAAACAGAACTATTATTTATTATTATAAAGAAAATATCTATTTCATATTAAGAAATGATCATTCTATTTTATTTTATTCAACTTACTAATGTAAGTTAGCTCAACGCTACGTATTTCATGATTACTATTCGTATTAATTTAAAAACACCCTACCAACGTATTGAATTAGTGTTCAATATAACTACATATTGGAAGCAAAGACACAAGTCCAACAACCAACATTTAAACAATCTTCTATTTCTACACACCAAAAATTTTATGCACACACTAAACTTTGAATCATCAAGTTTTGCTCAATAACACAACCAATAAGGTCAAAAATATCCCTATCTTCAACTTCAAACCCCAACCCTACCCACCAACTTCAAACCTAACCCTAAACACATCGCAATCCATTGGCCCTGCCCTTCTATGACCCCTCATTTCCCAGCCTCCACTACAATGATCCAACCACCTTTCTCACCCTCGCAAGGTTTCAAGACCTAGGAGAAAGACTCAATTTCTCACTGTTAGAACTACTAGCGTTGAAAGAATCGTCCCGATTCAAATATCAATCACTAAACCAACATTACAAAAATTTAAGATTTTAGAAACCAAAATTTAGGGATAAAATTATTTTTTAGTGACCAAATATTTTTGTTGCGAAAAGTGTCGTCATTATATTTTTAGCAACGAAAAGTGGACACTAGTGATGAATTATTATCTTTTTCGAACCAATTTTTTTATCTCAAAAAATAAACCCTTTTGTGATCAAATTATTGTGTCCCTAAAAGTGTATTCATTAGTAACATTTTCAAAATTTTGTTGTTAAAAGCTTTATTTTTGACTTTTCTGAATGATCTTTTAGCAACTATCCTCATAATGATAAAAATTGATCCTTAAATGTCTTTTACAACAAAATTTTTAATTTTAGAGACCAAAAAATTTGATTTCTATAACTCTTATATTTTGTAGTGTAATGATATTTGTGTAGATTCCAACTATCAAACCAATAGGATTTGCTCGAACATCAATCATCGAACCAATATGGGTTCCGTAGGAATAGGGTTCACGACAGTATCGGTGGTAAAGAGTTTGCAGAGGTAGAGGTGGAATAAATCCACCAATTAAATCAGAAACTACTAACAAAAAAACATTTATCCAGAAGAGAAATAAAATGAAGCAAAATTATCCACAAACATAATACGGCCACAAAAACTACTTTGCTAGACAACATATCAAAAAAGAGCAGAAGCTGCATCAAAATTTTGGAGAAAATGTAAATGTGTAGTAACTGTTACGTAATATTTATACATACAGATGATCAAAAGGAGCCACATTACTATTTTTTGGCTCTCCAAAAAACAGTTATTCAATCTTCTAGCACTGATCAACTTGTGTAATTGATCAGGCAACAAATCAATGAATATTCTACACTAAAATGTTACAAAAACAGAAGGTTTTTATGTGAAATTTTCTGCTAAGAAAATGCTATCGACAAACTTTATTTCCCTATGTTTATGCAGTGGGGTTTGTACAAAAGAATTTTAAACAAGAATTTGAGACTTTGCCGCACCTCGAGAGCATTTTTTGCGGCCAGATTTGCTAAGAGCACATACACAAATCTCTAGAAGTTCATAGTCTTCCTCCCAGAATAAAAGAGAAGCCATCTCTGGATTTTCCAAAAGCATTTTTGAAGTCAGGTACCCAGCAATTGACCATGTTTGGTAAAGTCGAGCTTGCTTTCCTATAAATTTTCCATTTCTTGTGTCATAATATTCAGGCCAACGATCCACCACAAGCCTCTTCTCAGCCAAGTCAAGTGCTCTCCTTGCAAGTTCCGGCCTGCCCATCTTCATGCAGGCTAATGTGAACTGAAAATAATTATTGAAAGGAAAAAAAAAGAAAAAGAAAAAAGAATAGTTAGAAAAGAATTATGAGCTAAAACAGGGCTAATTAACCTGCCACCCCAAGACCTACCCACGGAAAAGAAAGCATTTTCTTAAACTAAGCAGGTTAATGTCCATCTCTAATTAGGTTTAACTAGTTATTTGGTTCAAATTTGGCATGTCACAATAGACTGAAAATGCATTTTCTTTTTTATATTCTCATCCCTTCTCTGTATAGACCTGTGTTACATGGATTCTTATATTTCTTTCAAAGTACCCATGTCTACTAGATATGACAATGTAAGGTTTCGCGAGATGTGTCTGACACCTCTACCCAATTTAGACACTTCATCGTCTAAGTTTTTACAATGTTTAAAAGAGAAGAAACTTACATTTTCTAGTAATAAACATTTCTAGCCTCTCACCTAAATGAGAGATAGAAATTCTATATTTTTTCAAAATCCTATTTAATTTCAAGTACATTTATATATAATTTAAAACATCTTATCTATGACTATTATAAAATATACAATATATGTGGCCACCACGTATTCCTATACCATATCCAACTTTTTGATACATATCCCAATATCTTAAGAATTGGGTTTATAAAGATCGGACACTTGAACACACACCCACACCCGATGCTAATACTCGAGTCCATGTAACATAGGTATATACAAACATGCACCTGAAAATGGTTAATTTCCTGTATAATCATACTTTTATCCCAAACATCATAAATTCACAATGTTTAAAGAATATAATATTTCTTAAATTTCATTATTTCCTATTTTTTAGGTACATGATTATTCTTTGAGACTAATGTATTTCCATTTTTACCCTAAATTTCATCACATTATTTACTTTAGTAAGCCAGAAAGTTGGAATCAGTGAACCATTAACATGACCCTTTTCAATATTGGGCCCCTGTTTCGTTTATGATAAAAATGAATCATAGAGCCGACAAACTACCGCGAAAATGGAAGGGCAGAGTTCGAGCATGAATCATTTTCCATCAAGAGGTTGATATCAAAAGCAAAAAGATAGATTAACGAAAGTGGACCCAATGAGGAAAACAGGTGTATTAATTATTGGGGCACCATAATAGTTGCTGTGACCTCCCCAATATAAAAAAGATTAGCATTCAATGAAAAATTCCACCATACATAAAAACTAGCATCAAATCCAAAATTACCTGCCATAGAAGGGTTGGCCAAGATCCCCCATTGTGATAAGACCAAGGGCTGCAAGAGTCAATGAAATGATAATCAATATTAATGATTTACACGATTCCATAAGGGTGCATGCATATATATATATAGGAAAATGATATGCTTATACAGAATTTCTGTACAGAATTCATAACAAAAATGATGTGACAGTGGTATTTGTGAAATTATAAGAATAATTGTGGTTTTTTGATTGAAAATGACGTGCCACATAATTCTGTATGAAAATTCTGTTTGTATAACATTAGTCATATAAATATATAGCGAGAGAAAGAGAGAGAGAGAGCATAAAAGTTGTATAGAGAACTCACGTATTCTTTGGGTCACTGCCCGTGATTATATGCCACTCTTCACGTTCCAAAGCAGGGTAACATATCTTAAGAGGCATATGCCCCATAAGGTCATCCCATTTGGCTTCAATCAAATTCAAAATAGATTCATTTTGTTTTGGAGTACCCAAAGACGAAACAATGGACCAGAGATTTCCAAGTGTGAAGAACCTGAAGTCCATGTGAGCTGGCTGTACATTGCCAATCATATAACCACCCTCCTCTGGAATCCAATCCACTAGCCAATGAGGGATTTGTTCGGGGTAAATATTAAACTTGTTAGTGGCATCAGTGGAATATTCCTCCGTCTTATATCTGTAAATCTCATTGACCTTTTTCATATCAACCCAATAATATTCCCTAATGTGAAATGATAACGCGCTAAGTCTATTGTTTACGGCTGTCACCAAATTCTTGGATCCATCATCTTTGGAGAGCAATTCCCGGGAGCACCGCAGAGCTGAGTAGAACAAAGCCTGTGAAATCAAAGCTGGCACGCATTAGATAAATCCAGAGCACATAAAACAATTAAAATCTAAAAAGGAGCAAGTATATTTAGAAAGTAGGTAACTGCTTCAAAACTATATATGGATACAACATAGTAAACAGGCTGTCATGATTTACAGCCTGTCCCAACCTTCAATTTTTAACAAAGTAGACAAGACAAAAGTTTGAAAGAACTCTCAAAGAAAATTGAGAAACCCCATTAATATTCTTCGTATTACATTAGAAAAATGCAGGGCAAGCTAGTTAACTAATGGTGATATAGTTTTATGACAAGCCAACTATGTTACATGGACTCTTCAAAATAAATCAAATACCCGTGTCGGACACTCGACACTCGGACAAGGGTATGGGATATGTGTCGGATACTTTTCAACGGATACTTTTTATATAATTGTATATAACACTATTATTATATGTACATATTGTTGTATAATTGCTATAAATGTCATTTTGACACTATAAGTTAAATATAGTACCATTTTATCTCACATATTAGATTAAAAATATAAAAATATGACATTTTTTTGCCGAGTCTGCGTATCTTTAAATTTATGATTTGATGAGTCCGACCTCTAAATACATATCCGCACCCGAGACCTGTACCCGAGTCCATGTAGCATAGCAAGCCAAAAAAGTGAAGCTGAGCTAGAGTGAAAGACCTAACAACTTTTCCAACAAATCAAATATATACTTAGCTCAGTAATTCAACATAGAAAACAAACTAGTAATTATTTGAAGCAACCAAAAAAAAAAAAAAATGAAACTAACCATTTTATGCAAATGGCATATACATAATTACAACACATAATTGTAGATAGTAATCCTTGACTTTTTTACATACAAGCTATATATGGCAATTTTTTTTACACAACTAAGGAAACATCAACTCACTTGAATCTCAAGCGGATGACCATGGATACCCATCCGTCGGTCTATCATGCAGGAGCCATCAGTGACTAATAGGGAAGGAAACATATCAAATCCATCAGACAGGCACAAGCTTAAAATGAGATGTATGCCTGTCTGGACGTCCACCCTTTCTTGTAGAGTATAGTCACCAGTGATCTTCCCATAAGCACTCAATAAGATAATCCACCACAACCCTATAGATGGACAACATGAAATGAACAGTACAAAAAATAAATAAATAAAAAATAAATAAATTAGCATCTACTTTTACTTCATAAGAGATGAGTTAATTGGTAGCTTTTTATAAAGGAAAGATATACTTACCAGAGTCCACAGGTGCAACACGGCCAATAGCTGACTCACCAAAATCTGGGTCTAAAACTTCATCAAACTTATTTTCATCAAGAGGCACTGTTCTAACTTTGAAACTTGCTGGCATCAACCCTTGCCCTGGGCTGTAGCAGTCCACTGTTTTCTCCCAACTCTAACAAATAAACAGGAAAACACTAAAGTTCCACAAATACAAAGAATGAATAGATGGCATATCCCACAAGCAAATATGAAGAATGAATAGATGGCATATCACAAGCAATAGAATAAATAGCAGCTCATGTAACATTACAACTAAGTACCTATTTTTTTTTTGAAACAGCCAAAGATGAAATTTATTGATAATGATCAAGCAAAAACATTGACAAAATCAATAAAAAGACACAGAGCAGTTGGTAAGGCACCGACACAGAAGAAAGCAAAGAACACCTAGACTCCCAAAACACCAAACAAGCAGCCCCGAAGAGAACAAAACCAGCAACAGCAACCAGCCCATGACAGCAAAGAACAGGACAGAACAGAACCATCCCATGACAGATGGGACTAGCCGTGCCAAACACAGAAGAAAGCATGGAACACCAAGATTTACAACCCCAACTGCATCCCAGCAGCAGGCCAGAGCAACTTTAATGATAAAGATGAACAACAACCCAGAACAGCAACCCATAACAGAACCCAAAACAGAACCAGACCAGATCATTATCAGCAGCCCAAAACAGATCTACTCCCCAAACTCGATCTTATTTGCCTCAGATTGGTCAAAAAGTCTTGTACAGAGAAATGAAAATCCTTGAATCTATGTTTCAGCCAAAGTGCAACTCTGATTTTAATCAACTCACACAGGTCCACTAACTGAGGCGTTGCAGATTCGAAAATGCACTCATTTCTAAGCTTCCACAGAGACCATAGGACAGCCAAGCGAATGACCTTCCATATCCATTTTTCTTTCTTGTTCAAACTCACACAATCCCACCAGTGAAGTAAATCTTCGACTGAACCTGGAAGAGCCCCCTGCAACTCCCACCACTCCATCATAGCAGCCCAAACCTTCCAAGCAAAATAGCAATGCAGCAAGACATGAGTGGATGATTCAGGCTCAGCTTTACAGAAAACACATAGAGCAGGAGCAGTAGCTTGAATCACTCTAATTTTCTGTAGAAATTCAGCTGACTTAACTCTGTTTTTCCATGCTAGCCAACAGAAAAATTGAACCTTTGGAGGGGCAAATGAGTTCCAAACAAACTTACAAGAAATAAGAGAGGGACTGAGGGATGCAATTTCATTTTTATAAACAGAGGAGACAGAGAATAGGCCAAATCCTTCAGCCAACCAGACTATTTTGTCCTCCAGAACAGAACATGGATCAGGTGCAGGAACCAGGAGCAAATTGAGCCTACAAACTTCCCTCTCTTCCCACTCATACAACCTTCTTCTGAAATGAAAGTTCCAAGCCCCTGAGTGTACCCTCCTGTCATACATTGATCTCAAGGTTTCCTCCTTCTCCACCACAAATCTGTAAAGAATTGGAAATGCATCTTTCAAGCAGGAATTGCTGCACCATTTATCCTTCCAGAAAATGGTTCTATTACCATCCCCTACCTTGATATGAACATTATTAAGATAGAACACCATCAGACTATTCCTCCTCTGTGGTATAGATATGATACCTTTCCATACACAAGAGAACCTGCTCTTAGGGAAAAAAGAGGGATACACTACAAGAATTTACATATTTTGCGACCACTTTTGCCGACCAAAAAAATTTTGGTCGCAAAAAAATGACATTTGGCGACCAAATATTAATTAGTCGCGAATGATGTTTATTTTTGGCGACCAAATATTATTGGTCGCAGAAGGTTATATTTTGGCAACCAAAAAATGAGTTGGTCGCAGAAAGTGGTATGCTTCTCCTAATACCTAATCCCCCTTGCTTCACATTCTTTGTTAAATCATCCCATTTAACCAAGTGAATTGGTTTTCTTGATTCTGACCCTCCCCAAAGGAAATTAGCCTGCAGCTTCTCAAAATCTCTAGCTACCCCTACAGGCATTTTAAATAAAGATAGATAAAACAAAGGCAGCGCAGCAGACACAGATTTTAGAAGAGTGAGCCTCCCTGAGAATGATAGCAGCTTCATTTTCTAGCCTGCAAGTCTGCTTCTGACTTTATCAAGAACATGCTTCCAAGTTGACTTCTTATTTGGGTTAGCTCCCAAAGGCAGCCCCAAATACTTCAAAGGGAGAGCCTTGGGTTGACAATGTAATCTTGCTGCAAATGTGGATAAAGACTCCACAGGAACATTGACCCCACACACCAGACTCTTATGATAGTTTATTTTCAACCCAGAGATCAATTCAAAACACCTCAAGACCCTCTTAATATTGCACACCTCTATTTCCTCAGCTTCGCAAAACAAAATCGAATCATCGGCAAGTTGTAGATGTGTTAGCAACACTCCACCAGAACCCACCTTCACCCCTTTAATCAGGCCATGCTGCTGAGCTCTTGACATAAGAATATTGAGGCCCTCAGCCACTACGTTGAACAAGAATGGAGATAGAGGGTCACCTTGCCTGAAGCCCTTTTGAGGGGAAAACTCCTCTGTTGGTGTCCTATTGACTAACACAGAGAATTTGGCAGAGGAGACACATTCTTTAATCCAACTAATCCATTTTGCTCCAAACCCAAAATTCAAGAGCATAGATGATAAGTAGCACCAATTAACAGAATCAAAGGCCTTTTCAAAATCCAGTTTTATAATCACACCCCTCCTTTTGGTTTTTCTCCAACCATCCACAATTTCATTAGCAATTAAAATACCATCCAAGATGTTCCTACCACCAATGAAAGCTGATTGTGCATCACTGATGATGTGGGAAAGCACTACTTTTAGTCTGCTTGCTAGAACTTTTGCTAAGACTTTATATACCGCGCCAACAAGGCTTATAGGTCTATAGTCAGCAAGCCCAACAGGATTTTCAACCTTAGGAATTAGAGAGATAAAAGAGCTATTAAGCCCCAAGACCAACTTCCCATTCTTATGAAAGTCCTTAAAGAACTACAACTAAGTACCTATGCTAGTAGTTCACAATATAGAAGCAATATATTTCCAGTATGTGAAACGAAAAGGGAACAGGAACATGTTTGCCACATGATTTAAAATTTGATACGATAAGAGTAGCAATTTAAGGTAGTTCTAGAATAATTTTCTTTTAACAATTAGACATCCAACAAAATATAGTGGTTTTTTTTTTTTTAATTAATCATGTTACAACACATTTTATGAGCATTATTATAACCCATTTTTACATTTTGTCATGCCACAATCCACTCCATAGATTTTAGATGACTATATTTGATTTTTATCCTCCTAAGAAAATGTTTAATGGAAGTATATTGGAGAAAAAAATATTGGAATAGCTTTGGATCCTTACATGAAGCCATAGTCTGATAGATATACATCTAAATAAATAGGTAAATCTTATTCTTATATGGATAGAAATTCAAATAAATTAAATTTAGCAAGTGCATTTGTCAAGGGTAGAAATATTGCAGACAACATTTCTATTGCCCAATAAATCACTTGTGGTCATGGTAAAAATTTTTGAGGAAATTTCATTCTTAAGTTGGACATGTTGAGAGCCTACGACCGTTCAGAATGAGATTTTTTTGGTGCAAACGAGCAAGAAAGGGAGGATAGGTTGGTTTGAGGACCTGTTGGTCAAAGGAAAGGGGATCCTTATTCCGGGATATGTCGCAAGAGTGTCATGTACGGTTCCTTGCAGAACGGACCACATATCAGGCCCAACGAGAGTGGTCCACAGAGCTACATCCCTACTCACCTGGTCCATGCACATTGCTCTCTCCAGAAGGTTGGCCACCTATTCTGGATCTTCCCATTTTTAAGAAGATCACAGGCTTGATCCGGTTTAGTATCAAGGTGATTCTTTGTTGGTTTCTATACGTATGGGTCCATGCAACATTTCCACAATACCGTTATGATCAATTAATGGGACTCGGCCAGAAAGTGTTTAGAACATAAGTATACCACATTTTGGAAACGTGCATTCCAAACAAAACATATATCACAACAATATTAGCTTTTTCTTTTTTTGTGGGTAACATAGTGCACAACCTAGAGATTTACAAGGCTTTTAAATGATGAAATATCACCAAATGTTAAAACATACATAGAGATAACAATATAGAATTCAAACAACATAATTTACCTGCAATTGCAAGGTATCAAGAAGGAAATTTCTCACAATCTCTGCCTCTCCTTTAAGCAAGAAAGCCAAGGCAGACGGAACGAAATCGCGAATGAAGACCTGATCGTAGTTAAGCGGTTGCTTGTCAGCCGGATCATTCGCCGCCATTGTCCCAATTGGGCTCCCACAATATGTCACAACCGAATTCCTCAATAACTTCCATGCCTCCCTCTCAATATCAGACTCTTGTTTACCATCATTCAAACCTTTTGAATTCTCATTAGTCACATTTTGACCATCATTTTCTACCCTAAATTCCTCATCTCTCTCTGTATTTTCAACTATTGAAGGGTTCACATTCACACCACCCTGAACATATATCCTGTCAAAGCTCTTTTCATTCACATGGGTACCAATTGAACTTGAAAAATTTCTACAATTCAATGCAATACCACCATTACAAGTGCTAGAGAAAACACTAGATTGGTCCCAACAGGCACAAAACGGTTTCTGGGTTCGATCGAAAACGCATCGAAAACGCAAAATTTGAGGCGAGAAGGGATGGAATTTACGGGTTTGGTGAAAATTGAATGTAGAATTTGATGGGACATTAGTGGAATGGTGGCATTTGGGAGATGGGAAGGCCAAAAAAGCAGTGTTTCGGCGGTGGATGAGGATTCTGGAACAGGGTTTCATGGTCATGAAGGTGGTTGTGTGCATGACAAAGAATCAGAATTAGGAGGAGAAAGATACACAGAAAATCTGTGTACATTAAGGTGATTATAATCTGGGAAATTCGAGAGTTTTTTAAGCTTTTTTGTTTTGACGTTAGAAGGGGGAGAGAGAGAGAGAGAGAGAGAAGAAGAAGAGTAATGGCTGAATTTCATGGCGCGTGCCTTTTTATAAGCAGAGAGACTGTCTTGGAAAAGAAATATTTACACAGTGCTGCTTAAAAAAGTGTCCGTTTTTAATTTTTTTTTTTTATATTTGAGCTCCCATTATTTTTTATTATTATTATTTTTATTATTACCTTAATATAAAATTTTTATTGTATCTCCATTTTAACTTTCCAAACTCTTCTCCCACCTTCACCTATTACTATAATTGATACTCTTTCTGTACTTTCAGCTCCAATTACCTTCGTTACCGTCATCTCTTTTCAACATTCTTCACTCTCTCTTCGCCATCTTACATTTGACTAAAATAAAGAGAGAAGAGAGAGAGGGGAATCAACCATGAGAGAGAGAGAGTGAGAGATTGCGAAGAAGAAAAAGAAAAAAGTTAGGAGTTGTTTGGGGTGTTCTAAATAAGTGTACTTTTTGTTTTTTTGAACTAAAAAATTGAGGAAGAAAATATGGATGTTTAAGTTAACTTTTTGACTTTTTATGAAAAAATGTGTAATAAAAAATTATAAAAATTGATTTGTGGAGAAAAATTAGAATTGAGAGTTGTGAATATACCAAACTTAACCATAGTAAGTCGCGGTGGTGTGCAAGGAACAGAAAGGACAGGTCGCCACAAATATAAGGGTGAAGTGACAAGAGGTGCATCACAATGGTAATAGGAGAAGGGGTCATTGAAGGAAGGTTGCAGTGCGGGGGTAGTGAACAAAGGGTCTTGTTCAAAAAAAAAACAAAGGGTTGTTATACTAGAGGAAAAGAGTCATTGAAGGGCAAATCGACATCAGAGGCAAACGTGGGGCTAGGGTTAGGGTCAAAAGAATGAAGATAGAATTGGAAATAAGGTGGGGTCATATGCTATTTGACGCGAGATATAATTTTTTTTTTTTTTTTTTGATGAAGAGGACACGCGTTAGAAAGAAGCTAAAAATGCTGGTAGGTGACGGTGAGGTAAACAAATAGGTGACATTAAATAAATAAATAAATAAATACATATAGATGATATTTGGATAAATAGACATATATAAGTTTTGAATAAGTGAATAAATAGGTTACATTTATACATATAGGTGACATTTGGACAAATAAATAGATATGTAAGTTTTGATCATATAAATGTCATTTTAGACATATTAATATCCTTTTAGCCAAAAAGATTTAAACTTTTCGACCAATAAAGTTTCATAAATGAATCATAGGCCTAAGTGTCCTAAAAGAAATTATGAATAAACTATCAATAAGTCCTAATAATTGAATTTAATTTCTATTAATTCCATTGAAAGTAAGTCCTAAAAAAATCATTGCTAAAAATAATTTTTTGTGACGATTTTTTGCATATGTCGCTAAAAATTGGTAATTAGTGATCCTTTCACGACTTTCACAAATTGTTGCCGAAGTTAAAAATTAGTAACTTTTTTGTGATGATTTTTAAACTGTCGCTAAAGCTTATAATTAGTGACATTTTTTGTGACAATTTTTAAACTGTTGCTGAAAATTAACAATTAGTGATTCTATTTAACAGTGTTGGATGAAAAATACCATTAATTATCATTTGGCCTATTAGATACTAAGTCTATCTATTAAAATTTACGTCGAAATCTCTCAAGAAATTAAGTGGGCACAAATAGCAACACTATATACAAACTCACTGATTAATTGAAAATGACGAAAGCACGTCAATAATTTTTAAAATTATAATTATTAAAAAAAAAAATCAATCACGTTTTTCCTTTACAAAATTAGATAAATAGTTGATAAATAAAAAAATAGAGAAAATAATTAATGAGTCTCATTACGGAAACGTAGTCAAACATAGCCTCGCAATGATTTTTTTTTGTTTATAGGTTCCCTTTTTGTTAATGGATCACATGATGCTGTTAAATAGAATCTAAAATTTGATATTCAATGCAGTAATGAAAAAAATAAAAAATAAAATTGCAGAGTTAAAATAGAATCAAACCTTGTGATGTGGATCTCGTCCATTTTGAGTTTTTTAATTCCCCTCGTAATGCGGCTTATCCATTAATTTGATATATTTTAGGATCTAGATGTCTCCAAATATATATATATATAATATTAAGAGTTTCTCTAAATGTTAGTATAAGGGTTTGTCATTGTTAATATTAGCATGAAATTGAGATTGAACTCTCCAATGATCAAGTAAGTTTTGTCAAATTTTATATTTGCTTATCTTAAATCATTTTCTTTCACAATGAGACCCACATAAGGATTGAAATCAGGTCGGATTAATTTGTGAAAATAATACCCAAGCTCTCTCGGAATCTAAGTCTAGAAGATTTTTTGACGACTCAAGTCATTTGATCCATGTATCAAAACATGAGGCCCAAACCTTATCCAACAAGCTTAGCTCAATTGGCTAACAAGCTTAATCCAATCGGCAACAATTTTAAATTTTTTTTTCCTTTTACTTCCTCAAAAATTTTTTTTTTCTCAATATTTTGCTAGGCTCAGGACCTAACTAGTCATCTCTCACAAATCAACAAGCCAGCCCAACAGATCGCCTCTCACAAGCCAACAAGCCAAGTGTGGTGAAGCATTTGAAAATTGAACAAACTAGCTAGGAGTTAATGAAGTTTGGAGATTCTAATTTGGAAATTGAAACAAGAACATAGGTTGAACATGAAAATGATAAGAAATATTAGGTTTGGCATGATTTGGAAGCTTGAGCTTGGTTTGATATTGGTAAAATGTCTATGTGCCTTCTTGTCCTTCCCTACTTAACTAACTTTTGACATGTTGACCTATGTTCTTAAGCTAATTCGTGGTATGCCATGTGTTCCATTTCTTAGCTTTGGTTAGCCAAACACTTGAATGGCTAAAACTTACCTTAATACTTTGCTTTGCATTAGACATGTCCAAATAACACAACAAAAAAGTCACTTGAAATAACTTTTAAGGAAAAAAAAAACATATAAGTTGTTTTGAATATGATTTATAAGCTAAATTTTTTACTTATTACGAAAATATATACGAAAATGTAACGATGTGATAAATATAATCCAAATATACCAATAAACTACTCATTTCTGGTGTTACCAAATGAGAATCTCTCAAATTTCACAAAGTTGGCAAGCTTTTGATGAAATAAGTTGATTTTTTCAGTGGAACAATGCATGAAAACAAATTTATGTTGTGTTTAGAACTTAATTAGATAAGTGGAGGAGCAAAAAACAAAAAAGTTTAGCTTCATTCATTTTTTCCAATTGCAAATTCATGATCCAAAAACAGCTTTAGGGTCCTGTCCAAACAAGAATCCTTCTGAATATTTTCCACTTCAAACTCTTGTCTATGCTGACGGACAGCAAGGAAGTTCCCAACAAATCAATTAACTTTTGCAGGAAACAAACACGGAAAAAACTAGTATAAAGCCAACAGAAAACCAAACAATTAAATTCCTAAACCAAAAAAAATAAAAAAAAATGGCATTTCTAGGTCATTTCTTGTGTTCTGAATATACAAAGTCCAAACCAACAAAAATCCAAGTCGTCATGCGGAGCATGAACTCCTCTTAACAAGATCCAAATTTAATATTTATCCTGTAGAGTGATCAATGAGTACATATTTCACAACCAGCTCTGTGTTTCTGACCTGCATTTCTTCAACTTCACCATTTTACTACATCTTCCTGTAAGAACAATTCAGACTACACTAAATGCCGACTGTAGTGTAGTTGAGAATCGAGATGCAATGGTCTGTGAGGCAAATGCTTGAATCTGCTTTTTAGCATCTGAGGAGAAACATCAAAATTTTTATTGAGAACCAATGTAAAAACGAAGCATATATATGTGCATACAAACGCACAAAGTTGTGTACATGTAAATACAAGAACACAAAATGTCATGTTGCGGCAATATGTCACTTGTTTCTACTGGCATCAGTGTGATCACATTGGGACATCTTACATGTGAAATGATAAGGATGAATAGCATTTCTATAGCATTTGGATGGAAATTACTTATTATGGTTTCAGGATTTTTATTTTTATTTTTTCAGAATTCATGTACAGAACTTGCTTCAATATTTATACCCTAATTAACTTCAGGACTATGTTATTAACAATTTCACTCAAAAGGATGATTTGTAGGCCTTCAAAAGCAACAGAAATCATGGGTCAAGGCCTGGGTTTTTCCTTTTTTTCCAGAGTCGAAATGTCCAGGTGGTGAGTGTTCGAATTGTCAGTACCCCTTGAAGCTACAGGAATTGTTCGTAACATCATCACCTAAGAAGCGCGAATATACGGATACGGATACAGATGTGGACACGGACGTGGGAACTATGTTACCAGAAAATGCTAATGCCCTAATAAATTACGTATTGGTACGCACGTTCCAAAACATGGTTACACTTTCGTTCTAAAACGGGAAATTTAGTGATTTGAAATGATCTCAATATTTTTTTTTCCAATATATTTCTTTAAATGTTACCTTAGGAGAAAAAAAAAATCAAATATATGAACCAAAATTTACGGTGAATTAAGTTTTGATAAGACAAAAATATAAAAAATGGGTCATAATTTTCATAAAAATGATTTGCTACATGAAAAAATATATATATATTGGATACTTAATAGTTAAAAGAAAATTATTCTAGAAATACCTTAAATTCTTAAGAGTAACATACATATATATAAGTCTACTCCTATCGTTCCATATTTTAAAATATGTGGCGTATCACGTTTCCGTTTCCGTTCCTGTTCCGTTCTATGTACCGGAACGAGTAATATGGCACAGGATACAACGATTTCAAATAAATGGGGACACGGCCACAGCAATAAAATATATTTTCATATATCTATATTTGTTATCTAGATTGATATTACATCCGCAAACAATCAATATTAACAAAAACTAATTCTAATTCTAATTCTATTTTTTTTTATTTAAAAAAAAAAGCACCTTTAAATTAACACTTACAGTTTATATATATATATATGTATTTATAGATGATCTATTAAGAAATTTAATCTAAAAAAAATAAAATAAAGATTTAACATTCAATATTCATCAAAAGCATTACATAAAATGGAAGAAAGGACAACTTGACATGTCCCTAGTATGTCTCCAAAGTGTCCCTGCCGTGCCGTGTCCCTTGAAAATAAATTAACTATGTTAATGTAAATTGTAAATTGTGTAAATTACCACACCACCAACTCCACCTACCATCTCCACTACCACCCACCACCTCCACTACCATCCACTACCACCACTCACCTACCTCACCTACTCCCAAATCCTCTCCTATATAATAGCTTGTAATATACAAAATATATACAACAATCTTGTAACAATATCAATCAATAATATACATCAATTTATTTTACATGGTATCAGAGCTAGGTTAAGAACCTAGTATTTTTGCTTCACCGGCAGGCGGCAGCCTCGCCTTGGCCGCCCACCGGACCTCTTATCTTCCAACTATTTCTGATTACTCTCTTCCATTGTTGCCGCAGCTACTCCACCACCGAGCCGAGTAAGCCGGATTTTCATCCATCAAAACCAACACTGAGGCTCTTATTCTGTTCAAGAAGACGATAGAGAACGATCCGAAACAAGTGACTCAACTCGATCTTAACCAACCCAGGTACCATCTTGCTTTGCACTCCCTTGAGAACCACTGCCTTCAGCCGTGATTCGACCAACACCACCTCGCTGCCATCATCCACTTCTCCACCACCACCTGCAGCTTCATCTCCGCCGCTGACATATAACCCCAAATCGGAACATCACGGTGGCCTTCCGCTTCAGCTCCTTGTTTTCCGCCCTTAGCACGCTTATCTCTGCTCGCGCATCCTTATACATGCGTTGGAGCAGAGCCAGCTGGGAGTTTAACTGCTGCACCTCATTTGCCCTACTCTGCAGCCGGTTCGACAAGTTTGTCACCGCAGTCATGGTTTCCACGCATGACTTCAAAGTATACTGATTGGCCTCCACATCCGACAGCACTGCCATTCTTTGCTCCACAGACCGCATCGGAAAGTTCAACGGAGCAAACTCCGGGGCACTTGGTTGAGGTTCCAGTGCCACCGCTCCAGTAATCTCTCTTGTTGACTCGTTGAGGTCGGGAAAGAGGGTGAGCAGACCGCGGGAAGACGAAGCCATTTTCTGGGCAACCAAGTGTTACAGACTATTTTCTGGGCAACAGAGTATTACAGACTATCTCTCCCCGCAAACGGAACTATCTTTCTCAGCAACACGAAGGATTTTTCAGAGGTTTCTCTCAGTTTTTCTCTGCCTCAGCCTCTGCCTTCGTCTTGGTTAAATAGCCGAGGCAGCCACGCGCATCGCGCGCCTCTTGACGCCCGACAAACTGGCACGCCTTTTCATGGCACATCCTTTGATAAAGTGGGCGCGCCTTTTGAGGGTGCGACTTTTGAGGGCTCACTATATATATCCATATATATCTATATTTGGGCAGCCTATATACACCATCATACAGTGTATTTTTTATGGGTCCGACAAGACTCTGTAAACTGTCCCGACATAGATTCCGGTTAGTTTCTACAAGGGTCCAGCAAGACTCTGTAAACTGTCCCAACATTGATTCCGGTTAGCTCCTTTAGGGGTCCGACAAGACTCTGTAAACTGTCCCAACATTGATTCCGGTTAGCTCCTTTAGGGGTCCGACAAGACTCTGTAAACTGTCCCAACATTGATTCCGGTTAGCTCCTTTAGGGGTCCGACAAGACTCTGTAAACTGTCCCAACATTGATTCCGGTTAGCTCCTTTAGGGGTCCGACAAGACTCTGTAAACTGTCCCAACATTGATTCCGGTTAGCTCCTTTATGTAAGCTGTCTTCTACATCGGTCTGACACGACCACACAGTGTCTGCTACAACGGTCCGACATGACCCCGTAAACTGTCTGCTACAACGGTCCAACATGACCCCATAAACTGTCTGCTACATCGGTCTGACACGACCATACCGTGTCTCCTATCCTGTTTCATTTTTCAGTTTATTTTTCTGTTTTGTGACTCTTTCCAAACTCAAGTTGGCTAGTGCCTATCCTCCTTGAGTTTGAGGGGGGCTGTTAATGTAAATTGTAAATTGTGTAAATTACCACACCACCAACTCCACCTACCATCTCCACTACCACCCACCACCTCCACTACCATCCACTACCACCACTCACCTACCTCACCTACTCCCAAATCCTCTCCTATATAATAGCTTGTAATATACAAAATATATACAACAATCTTGTAACAATATCAATCAATAATATACATCAATTTATTTTACAAACTAAATAAAGTGTCCATGTGTTTGACACAGATACGACACTTGTTTTGAAGTGTAGGCGCTTCATAGATCATCATAATATCCTTAAAAGATTATCAATTACAACTAATGATTAATATATCTATTAACTGAAAGCTCAAATTTGTCTTTGTGACTCTTACCAGATTATTACGCTATCCAACCTAGGGAAAGTTTTAATTCGTGAGCTCTTAAGTATGGTGGGTATGTAAGTGGATGCTTTTAAACTTTACAGCCAAACGGACAAACATGAAGTTCTTTTTAAAAAATCTGGAATGCTATTCCTCGTTCAGCATTGCCTACATGTTAATTTATGGAAAACAATATCTACATGATCCATCTAAGATTGATAAGTACTTAACAACCAGGATATCCATGAATAGTACCATACAAACCATGGTAAGTACTTAACCCAGGACAAACCATGATAGGAAACTAAACAAGGTATGCGAAACAGTTTTGTCCCACAAAAACAAAAAAAAATAAAAATTGAAGGGACACCAAAGCTATTCTGGGACACACCATAACTGAGAAAAATTCAATACTTTTCTTGAAAGTAAAAAAATTAGTATCTTATCTCAAAAATTACTTTTCTCGAAAGTAGAAAAATTACTATATTTTATCTCAAAAATTGAAGGGTTTGTTGTTGTTAAAATTTAGCATGAAATTGAGATTGAACTCTCCAATGATCAAGTAAGTTTTGTCAAATTTTATATTTGCTTATCTCAAATTATTTTCTTTCACAATGAGACCTACATAAGGATTGAAATTAGGTCGGAATAGTTTGTAAAAATAATAGCTAAGCTCTCTCGTAAGCTAAGTCTAGAAGACTTTTTGATGAGTCAAGTCATTTGATCCATATGTCAAAACATGAGGCTTAAACCTTGTCCAACAATCTTAAGCTCAATTGGCTAACAAGCTTAATCCAATCGGCAAAAATTTTAATTTTTTTTTCCTTTTACTTCCTCAATTTTTTTTTTCTCAATATTTTGCTAGGCTCAGGACCTAACTAGTCATCTCTCACAAATCAACAAGCCAGCCCAACAGATCGCCTCTCACAAGCCAACAAGCCTAGTGTGGTGAAGCATTTGAAAATTGAACAAACTAGCTAGGAGCTAATGAAGTTTGGAGATTCTAATTTGGAAATTGAAACAAAAACATACGTTGAACATGAAAATGATAAGAAATATTAGGTTTGGCATGATTTGGAAGCTTGAGCTTGGTTTGATATTGGTAAAATGTCTATGTGCCTTCTTGTCCGTCCCTACTTTAACTAACTTTCGACATGTTGATCCACGTTCTTCAGCTAATTCATGGTATGCTATGTGTTCCATTTCTTAGCTTCGGTTAGCCAAACACTTGAAAGGCTAAAACTTATCTATACTTTGCTTTTCATTAGATATGTCCAAATAACACAACAAAAAAGTCAGTTGAAATAACTTCTCAGGAAAGAAGATGAAAGAAAAAAGAAAAAAACACAGGTTGTTTTGAATATGACTAAACTATTTTACTTATTACGAAAAGAAATACAAAAAAATAACGAGGTGATGTAACCCAAATGAACAAATAAACAACTTATTTCTAGTATTGCCAAATAAGAATCTCTCAAATTTCACAAAGTTGGCAAGCTTTTGATGAAATAAGTTGATTTTTTCAGTGGAGCAATGCATGAAAACAAATTTATGCTGTGTTTAGAACTTAAATAGATTAGTTGAGAACCAAAAAACAAAAAAGTTTAGCTTCATTCATTTTTTCCAACTGCAAATTCATGATCTAAAAACAGCATTAGGCTCCTGTCCAAACAAGAATTCTTCTGAATCTTTTCCGCTTCAAACTTCTGTCTATGCTGATGGAGAGCAAGGAAGTTCCCAACGAATTAACTTTCGCAGGAAACAAACACGTAAAAAACTTGTATAGCGCCAACAGAAATCCAAACAATTAAATTCCTAAACAAGACAACAAAAAAAGAAAAGCAAAAAAGAGAGGCATTTCTAGGTGTTTTCTTGTATTCTGAATATACAAAGTAAAAACCAACAAAAATTCAAGTCGTCATGCGGAGCATGAACTCCGCTTAACAAGATCCAACTTTAATATTTATCCTGTAAAGGGATCAATGAGTACATATTTCACAACCAGTTCTCTGTGTTTCTGCCTGCATTTCTTCAACTTCACTATTTTACATCTCTCTGTAAGAACAATTCAGACTACACTAAATGCCGACTGTAGTGTAGTTGAGAATCGAGATGCAATGGTCTGGGAGGCAAATGCTTGAATCTGCTTTTTAGCATCTGACAAGAAACACCAAAAATTTAAAAACGAAGCATATACACGTGCATACAAACGCACAAAATTGTGTACATGTAAATACAAGGGAAAAAAAAAATGTCATGTTGCGGCAATACGTCATTTGTTTCTACTGGCATCAGTGTGATCGCGTTGGGACATCTTACATGTGAAATGATAAGGAGGAATAGTGTTTCTATAGCATTTGGTTTGAAATTACTTATTATGGTTTTAGGATTTTCATTTTTATCTTTTCAGAATTCATGTACAGAACTTGCTTCAAAATTTAAACCCTAATTAACTTCAGGACTATGTTATTAACAATTTCACTCAAAAGGATGATACGTAGGCCTTCAAAAGCAACAGAAACCATGGGCCAAGGCCTGGGTTTTTTCTTTTTTTCCAGTCTTGTCCAGGTGGCGAGTGTTCGAATTGTCAGTACCCCTTGAAGCTACAGGAATTGTTCCTAACATAATCTCCGAAGAAGCGCAGATACAGATACAGATGAGGGCACAAGACAGAGATTTCAAATAAATGGGGACACGGCCACGACTATGGCAATAAAATATGTTTTCATATATCTTTATTTGTTATCTAGATTAATATTACATCCACAAACAATCAATATTAACAAAAACTAATTCTAATTCTATTTTTTTTTATTAAAAAAAAAAAACTTTTAAATTAACACTTACAGTTTATATATATATATTTTTTTATGGATGATCTATTAAGAATTTAAATCTAAAAAAATAAAAATAAACATTCAACATTCATCAAAAGTACTACATAAAATGGGAGAAAAGACAACTTGACATGTCTCTAGTGTGTCCCTGCCGTGTCCCTTAAAATAAATTAATTAAATAAAGTGTCTATGTGTCCGACACGGATATGACACTTGTTTTGAAGTGTAGATGCTTCATAGATCATCACAGTATCCCTAAAACATTATCAGATAGAACTAATGATTAATAAACCTCAAATTTGTCTTTGTGACTGCCAGATTATTACGCTATCCAACCCAGGGAAAGTTTTAATTCATGGGCTCTTAAGTATGGTGGGTACGCAACTAGATGCTTTTAAACTTTACAGCCAAACGAACAAACATGAAATTCTTTTGAAAAAATCTGGAATGCTATTCCTCATTCAGCATTGCCTACATGTTAATTTATGGAAAACAATATTGATATCTACATGATCCATCAAAGATTGATAAGTACTTAACAACCAGGATATCCATGAATAATACCCCATACAAACCATGATAAGTACTTAACCCAGGATAAACCATGATAGGAAACTAAACAAGGTATGCAAAAGGGTTTTGTCCCACAAAAATAAAAAAATAAAAATTGACAGGACACCAAAGCTATTCTGGGACACACCATAACTGAGAAAAATTCAATACTTTTCCCAAAAGTAGAAAAATTACTATCTTGTAGCATTTTAATTTATTTCAATAGACAAATAATTAGAAATCTCAACTTTGAAGCATGGGCTCTTGTTTCATTTTGTTACAAACAACCAACGTATAGAATATCTGTAAGATCAATTCAATTATCTTTTCTTTAGTGTGGATAAATTTATCAGTAATATGAATACAAATTACTATAAAATCAGAATCAAACTCATATGGATAAGAAGAGCTGGTTTCTAATGGTATAGAAGATCAAACTATCAATGACCTAAACAAGAGACTTAGGCAGAAAATATCAGAAGGCAACTAAATTCATAAGCTCGAAACAAAAAGTATGCAAACCTTTGCGACATTTAGTAAAACCAACGATATTTGCAATGCTGAGGGTCAAGCAAACTGCTACTACAAGAAGAAAATCAGCTTGAAACCTTATGAGAGAGAATATTCCAAGAACAATCCATGCAACTGCCTACAAAACAAAAGAACAGCCTTAGACATAATGAGTCCGAGTAAATAAAATTTTTTATTAAAAGCAATTTTGATATGATACTACACAGTAAAGATTAAGGAAAGTCAGAACCAAGTTTCCAGGTCCCAGGTTCTTCAACATGGTATGTAACTTTTTAAAACCTACACATCATCATGTGTTTCCTTTAATTCTTTTAATTAATGAATGCCTATGCTATAATTGGTAAGGGAGACCAAGACTGGATAATGTCCCTATCTTTATGATATAATTCAATCATATTTACTTACTGTAAGGTAAAGGGTCCACCAGAATAGCCAGGAATCCTTCTTGTTCATCCTAGCCAATGACTGGAAGAAACAAGGATAAAACATATTTTAACCGTTAGAGATAAGTTCACGAGGACAGCCTGAAGATATCTACAAAAGAATTCTGAGATGAACAATGAGAATGTAATAAACATTATCACCAACCTCTTGGTCAAGGCATTCATATTTCCACACGCTCTCACCCTCCTCATTTATTTCATTCCACCACCTCAAACCAACCAAGATACGACCACTCACATTCTTGACTACCCAAAAATCAAAAGCAGCAAGAAGAACAGTGACCACAAAAATGATAACAAAGCTATCGACAAAGAGAGCTGAAACTATATAAAACGCCAAAGCTGCTGCCTGCCAAATCAAAGAAGTGCAATATTACGAAGCAAAATGGAATTGAAAAGGAAAACTAGTATAAATCATAATTACATAGAATGCAACATACCTTGAAGATCACATGAAAGAAACATATCCTCGGGTGGGCATAGTTTTCCCCTGCAGGCTGAGCAAAGAAGTAATTTAAAATTGAGAAATTAAGAAAAGAAAAATGAGAAAGGGGGACTCACGTGTAGGTCCTAATAGGTGAATTTATTATTCAATAAGTGACATTTTTTATCAAACACTATAAAAAAGTCACTAATTGTTAATTTTTAGTGACAGTTTGAAAATTGTCACAAAAAATGTCAACAATTATAAATTTTAGTGACAGTTTAAAAAAATCATCACAAAAAAAGTCAGTAATTTTCAATTTTCAGCGACGGTTTGAAAAATTCATCACAAAAAAAGGTCACTAATTGTAAGTTTTAGCAACAATTTATAACAACCGTGACAAAAAAAAAATTACTAATTGTCAATTTTTAGTGACATGTAAAAAATCGTCACAAAAAATTATTTTTAAGAACATTTTACTAGGACTTATTTTCAATAGGACTTGATGGGAATTAAATCTAACTATTAAGACCTATTAGTAGTTTATCTAAAGAGGAAAAGGAAGAAGAAAAATAAAACGAGAAAATTCATTTGAAATAGATAGCTGTAATGTAACAATCCATTTGAACATTACATTTTACTAAAATGAAAATCCAGTCCTTTGAGACAATGTAATTATTTTCTAACAATGAAAGAAACAAAAAAAAAAAAAAATTTGCTTCATACTGGCACCTTGAAGTTTTAAATTAACTTGCAATAATCTAAATTAAATAATTTTGGATTAAAAGATTCCTCACAATTGTCAACTGAACAATATCAGAGGTTATTTTGCGAACTAAGACTGAAAATTTAATTTTCAAAGTCTATTGTGTCAAATACACCAATTAGGACAAAAAAGGATCTATGTTCAAATAATCTGGCTATTTCCACCATCTACCTTTAAGTTGTCAAAAAAAAAAATATATATATATATATAAATAAATAAAAGAAAACAAAAAACACCATTCGCCTTTTTCCACCACCTATGTCACTATACTAATCTAAAATTGGTCTTTGACGTGAAAGAACTGCAACTAGAAACAAAAATCTAAAGCCTTGGCCAAACTACGGTATAGCAATTAGCAAGAGATAATCCACCATATATTAGTGAGATTGGCACAAAAAGACTTCTATGAGATGGTGCTCTTTAGTCAAACATTTATTTCAAGGCATCATCCAAACAAAGTAAGCCGCATTAGATGAAGCACAAAATCCAACCATTTGTAATAATAATAATAATAATAATCAAAGCTCTAAAATAACTACTAAAAAAAATTGATGGAGAAAACACCATCTCAACTTTGAAAAACATAATATAATAAATTTTCCAATATGGTTATCAGGATAAATTGCATGACCATTTATTGCTTTGCCATTAACTCTCCTACAATAAGAGATCCCAATACATTCCCCACCTTCTTGACCATATAGTGTTGTGATCCACCCACATCTTTTTTATTAGCCACAATGGACTAGTTTTAGAAACTGATGGCTGAACTTATCACCTACTTCACTAGATGACATACTCATCAATACTTTAGCTATCATATTTTTTATGGCGCATTTTTATAGGAACATTATTCCTTCTATTGTTTTTTCTAGTTTGACTTCCATAAACTTATGGTTTAGAAGTTTAACACGAAAATGAAAGAAGTGCACTAGAAAGCACTACGCTATTTGCTGTATGATGACACAAGTTCAAAAATTGAATCCATTGGAGTGATTCATAATGGAAAATCCAAAACCATTTTTTTTAAACAACCTAGAAAAACACCATTGAGGCTGCAAAACAAAGTGCTTCATAAAATTGCACAAATAACCAATCAATATACTATACATCTGTCAATTAATGTGGATATCTAGGTAAAATTACCCCACTAATTTATTTAGAAAGTAGCTTGGTCGGGATGGAGAATATTTTTTTGTCTTCTTAACACTGCAATCTCATAATTTCTCATGCAATAATTGAGTTTGCTAACTCCAATTTTTTGACATTGCAAACTGGAAAAAAAACAAAGGGCAAACTACACTGGTAGTCCCTATACTTTGTTGCATGTGTCATTTTGGTCCCAAACTGTTTGAATTGGCTCAATTTTGATGTTTAATTTTAGATTTTGTGTCAATTTAGTCCAATGAAAAATGATTGGAAGGGTTGAGCAAGTGAATGGCACAAGCCCATAATGGTAGATTCAAATGTTTTAGTCTCCACCAAAACCATTGTCTATGTTCTCTCTGGTAACACACTGTTGCCACCTTTGCCGCCACCACCACCATCCACTACCTTCCACCACTCAAACCACTACTTCCGCCACCCAAACCTGGGGCTATAAACAAATCAAGCAAAGCCAAAGATTAGGTTGTTCAAGCTTGACTTGAAAACTTAACGAATTTCAAAATGTGTTCAAGCTTATCTTATTTACATAACGAGACGATCTCAAACGAGTTTTTAATGAGTCAAGCTCAAGTAGTTTAGTTTTTTTATAGTGCATATAAGTTTATCAAGCTGAGTTGTAAGTTGTTTAAACTTGATTTGATAGCTTGAAGAGCTTTAAAACGTGTTTAAGTTTGGCTTGTTTATATAACGAGTCGATCTTGAACGAGTTCTTAACAAGTTGAACATAAGTCAAGCTCAAGTAGCCTGGTTCTTTTAACAGCCCTACCCAAACCCTCTCCCTACCACCATCAAACACCCTTCCACCAAACCCCTGTCAACCACCCCAAACCCCTTTCCAATAGCCCCAAACTCATCCCACCACTATCATTTAACAATCTCAACACCGTCCACTACCATCAACCGCCCTCCCAATCACCATCAACTGCCCTCTCAATCTGCAACCCAGTGGCCTGAAACCCTCTCCTTTCCCCAACCCCAACCAATTGCTTCTCTCTATTATATAATGCAAACATTTGAGTTAGTATGAACGTCATAGTTTTTTAAATTCCTAAACTACCCTTTTTCCTTCCTGTAACATCCAATTCACATACATTCATGTGCTTTGTAACTGCAGAACTGTAACTGCAATTTCTAGCACACCCATGTGGGTGTGCACACCTTTTAGTATATATATATTTGAGTGAGATAGAGTAAATCATTGAGTTCGATGGGTTATGGAAGAAAATGGACTATTTTACCCTTGAAAACACAACATATGGCATTTCATGTGCCTTATTTTCATCGAAAACCCTAACAGCTATTTTCGAATGGGCTAAATTGAAAAGAAATATGAAATTGAAGATCAAAATCGAGTCAATTGAAACTCCAAGAACCAAAATGACAATGGGCAAAGTATTGCCAGCAAAATTTACCCAAAAACTAATTACCATTCCAATCCTATCTGAATTACAAACTTGTATATGCAAGAATTCAAGATTTCATTCGCACTAAATGGGAAAGAAAAAAAAAAAAAAAAAAAGACTGTCTAGTTCAGGGGCAGCATGTTCAGGGTCAACAAGTATCACAAGGACAACGAAAAAGCAATCCCAGGCACAGATCTATAGTATGCAAACGAAAATCGAAATACCTAAACACTGGAATTGAAAACGAGATTTACCACTAACAATCACCGATATATGAAGATTAAAACAAATTGTGCTAACCCTAACCATTCTTACTCAGATAAAATCAGGTAAAAGTGCAATCAATTTGCAGGAAATGAAATCACGCAGATTCGATATACACAATATGCGCATATATATACACACACACACACAACACAGGTGAGAGAGAGAGAGTAATAGAGAATTGATTGAACTTACAGGGCTTAGATCCATCAGAAGGGGAAGAAGATCGACCTTTACAGAAATCAAATTCAAAGTCTCTCTCTCTTTCGTCCCTCAAGTCTCTGTTACGTTTCTGTGTGTTGGTATGTATGTATGTGAAACGTCGCCCCCTAGCACTCCGTTTCGATGGAGGAATTTGGTGATAAAAGACAAGAAATTGAAATACTGAGAATAGGAAAATCTTTTTATTTGTTTGAATAATTAAATAAGTGATAAATGATGAAAAATAATGAGAGATTGTGATAAATGATTTTTATCAAACTTATATATTGTTTCTCATAAAAAAAATGGTGAGATTTAGTGAGAAAAAAATTGGATTTAATGAAAGTTTTTTAAAATATCAAAATTATCCTTATAGAAAAATATAATTTATTGATATGAAAAGTTATTTTGGTAAAATGAAGTACAACACTTTCCTTTATTTTCTCTTATTTATTCTATTCAAACCAAAAATATAAGAAATCGCATTTTCTTCTTTTTTATTTATTTAAACATAATAGTAAGAAATCATAATCATCTCTTTTCATTTCTTATTTAAGTGAAAAATTACAATAATTTCTTTTCTCGTTTCCTTTCACGATCCGTAAGGAGTGTAAATTCACTAAGCATGTTCAATCTTGAATATTAAATTTAGGAAAAATTACAACATAAAATGATTATAAATTCATAAAAAAATTTAAAATTTTAATTATTAATAATATTTATCACTGATCTAAAAAAAATTCAAAACAAGTACTAAACTTATATTTTTCCTTAAATTTAAAATATTTTTATGCGTAAATAATTTCATTGTACAAATCATAGACGTGTTCTTTATATTTTGAAAGGTAAATTCACATTGATTACTTGTGCTTTACTCTATTACAATTTACTTATCTAACATTTAAAAATGAACATATAACTATGTGCTTTACACTTTGTTAATTTGGACGATGTGTAATAGGGCACTTTAGATTGGATAAACCACAAGGGTGCTAAGTGAAAGTAAATTTTGTCCTAAATTTGAATTTAGATAAAAATTACTTAAAATTCGTTATACTTCTTTCATTAAAAGGATTTTTATTAATAAACTCATGTATAAAACTTATATCAAATTGAATTTTATCTATATATTTTTAACTTAAATTAAGAGTAAAACATATTTATTCAAAATTTTTGATACCCTTTTTTTTTTAATATAATTTTTAAATTTATAGTTAAATACAAATTTATTTATCAAAATGTTTCATATCAATTAAAGATTTTATTCAAATTTTTATTTAAATAAAAAATGAGTGAGGGAAGATGGTTAGGGCCAAAACTAATTAATATGTAGCCTCTTTTTTTTTTTAATTTAATTTATTTTTGTTGTTGGATAAACTCATTGTCCCTTTCCCAACACAACTTGGCCATTAAGTTATGAAACTTTCTTCTTTTAATAAAAAAATTGAAAGAATTGTATAGTTGGTATCACTGAGGCATATTCCTCCTCCAAATCATTAACATTGGGCTGAGATAAACCTCTCTGTTTAGCCATATACATATATTTTAAGGCCCATAGTTTGTAAGGCCCAAATTTCAGAATCTGATATACTATCCCAAATTTTTTTTTAATGGAAAAAAGGTAGTGGGACAAAATTTGAGGGTCCAACAAAAGCGTTAGCGTAAATCTGGACTAGGTCCGAGGCTGGACCATTGGGCCATGAACTGGGTTTCAGCCCGAAATATAATTCTATTTTAAAATTGTGTTTGAATTTTAAATCTGTAGAAAAATAAATGAATAAATAAACAAATTACAAAATTTCATCAAATCAATAAAACTGCTAAAACTGCTAAAATTTTTATTATTCATCAAATCAATAAAACTGGTAAAAGTTTTCCTTATTCGTCAAAACACTCAAATATTTAAATATGCACATTATATGCACCTTATGCGAAAAATATAACTTGTCTCACAAAATATATAACTTTTATTATAAAAAATATTATTTTTTTCTTCACAAAAAATTTAATATTTTGCTTCTTTCAAAATGTATAATTTCTCTCGTAAAAAGTATAACCTTTTTTTGGGTGCATATATAAAAAAGAAAAAAAAAATATAACCTTAGTTATACATGACTTTTAGGTGCACATCATAACTTCAAAATTTATAATTTTCATCTCACAAAACATATAACTTCTCTCATTAAAAATATAATTTTTCCTACAATGTGTAAGAGCACATTGTAAGCTCTCCCTAGTTGGTAACCCAACACAATGAGGTTTGGGTGCTTAGCATAATATTGTCGTACTTTTTCTTTGAGACAAAACTGACTAAAAAAAATAATTATCAATATTTTAATTTCATACACATCACTATAATAAAACTATACTGACATTCAAATTGAAACTCTCAAACAATAAAAAATGAAGATAAAAATTCATAAAAAGAATTCAATTTTTTATTTTAATTTTTATTTTGTTTATTAAAGACAAAAAGAAAAACGGAAAGTGATCCACAACTTGAAAATTTATAAAACTATTTATACAAAAGAATGTCACTACAACAAAATACACATTTGGCGACTGAAAAAAATTTAGTCGCCAAAAGTTGTGGAATTGGCGACTAATAATTTTTTTAGTTGGCAAAAGTAAAATATTTAGCTACTAATTTTTTTTAGTTGGCGTATATTGATTATTGGTGACAAAAGAAATTTAGTGGCTAAAAATTCTCTTTGGCGACTAAATCCCAAAATGGGGAAAAAAAAAAAAAAAAATTTAGTCGCCGTACATTGAGTTTTGGTTACTAAAAAGAAATTTAGTGGCTAAAAATTCTAGAATTGGCGAAAAAAAAAAAAAAAAAATTTACTCGCCGTATATTAAGTTTTGACTACTAAAAGCATTTAGTTGCTGAATGGAAAGTAAAAAATTATTTTTTTATCTTTGGCGATCAAATTTTGGTCGCCAAAAACTTAGTTTCAGCGACAAAAAATGTTTTTAGTCACCATATATTGAATTTTTGGCTACTAAAAGCATTTAGTCGCCGAATGGAAAGTAAAAAATTATTATGTATCTTTGGCGACTGAAAGTTTGGTTGCCAAAACCTTATTTTCAGCGACCAAAAACTATTTTAGTCGCCAAAAACCAAAAATTTTTGGAGCCAAACATTTCAAAATTTGGAGGGATTTTATAAAATGAATTGGCGACTAAAAATATTTAGTCGGTAATGGTGTAATATATATATATATATATATATTTGGTTCCCAGACAACAGACCAGTGTCTGCCTCTCTCTCTTCAGTGCTTCTCTCTACCTCTCCCTCTGCCTCTCCGTTACTCTTCTCCCTTCCCTCTCTCACCGTCGCTCCACAGTCGTGCCTCCGCCACTTTTCCTCACGGTTGTCGGCAACTGGAGCACTGATTGCGAGCTCTGTCTCTCTCTCTCTCTCTCTGCAGTTCGCATATTGACCCAAAATCTAGGTTGGTGATTATGTCTTCTTCTATACCATTTTTCTAGTCATCGATAGAACCATCACTATTTTTCTTCATTGAAATCGTTTCCTGTATATAATCCAGAAGATGAGTGTAGATCTGGTCGCCTCGAATACCCATGGAAATCTCGATGAGCAGATTGCACAGCTCATACAGTGCAAACCCTTGTCTGAGCTTGAGGTACCTCTCTCTCTCTCTCTCTTGCTCTTTTTCTCTCTCAAAGTCTCTATTTTGAAAGCTCTCTCTTTCTTTTTACTTTCCAGGAAAATTTCCAAATTCATCCTCACACCCCTCTTTGTTTCTTCCTTTTTTAGTCTTCTTTGTGTGTATATATTGTTGGAAATAGTTATGAAGTTTTGGAAAAAATCTGATTTTTCCTTAACTTTGGTCTATGTTTTAGGTGAGACTCATTTGTCAAAGTTGGCGGGTCTAAGTGATAACGCGTTCTATACCGCGTAGTGATTCACGTGGTATATTTGGTTTCTCAAAACCATTATTGGGTGAATGAAAAATTGAAGCCAAAGTGAACTCAATGGAAATGGAATTTTTGATGAAAATTCCTTAAGGTTTGAATAAAAGTTTGTTCCATATTGGTTTGGTGGGAAGAAATTTATGGGTTTATAAAGCTTGGGATTATAACTTGGAAAGGGCCCCATGGGACACCCTAAGTTTGTAGAAAGGAGAGATTATGGGAAAATTGGACTAGATCCATTGGACCCAAAAATAAACACGTGCGTGCGGCCGCAACCGTTCGTCCGGTCGGGTGGGCTTGGGCATGGGTGCGTGGTGTGAGGTTGGGTTGGGCTTGTCCGGCCTAATACTTATCTTTTTGGGCCAAAAACATTTGAATTTAATTTTATTTTTTGGTGAAATAAAATCTGTCCAGAATTCGAAGTTAATTCTGAATTTTTGTCCAGTTTAATTTCAATTTTTGAATTCAAATCAGTTTGTACCTTTGTCCAACAGATCTGAATCTTTTCAAACCCAGAACAGTTTTAGTTCAAAAAAAAAAACCCTTACCTATTTAATTTAAATTCAAACAGATTTGTATCTGTTTAATTTAAGCTGAACAGGTACCATACCTGTTGGATTCAAACCAAAGAGCCACCATTTTCCTATATAAATAGGCAGTCCCTCACTTGGTTTTTCACTTCAATTTTCGTTCAAAATTCTGCTTTTGCTCTCTGCATATTTTGCTGCATTAACTACATTAATTTTCTGTGAGAAAAAGTATATACATATACACTTAGTGTGTTCATTATACAAATAATTTGTAGTGTTGCTATTGTTTGCTGTTCATTTCATCTTGGGAGATAGACGTCCACATTCTGAAAGCATCGTGGAGAGGATGAATCTGTTTTAAGGACACAGTGTTAAACACTGGACTTGATCAGAAAATTTGTTCAAGAAATTAATTTGGTAAGTAATTAATTTATTTTCTGTTTTATTATTTTTTCTGTTTCAAATTTTCATTTTGTTTTTGTAACAAAATAAAAATTTGTTTTATTTATTTTATTTTATTTTCTGGTTTGATTTTTGTAATCTTATAAACTCTCTAATATCCTTTATTTCTTCTGTATTCCGTTTGTTGTTAAGCACACAAACAGAATTTATTTTTCAAATATAGTGAAGATTGTCCAATAATTTTAAGACAGATTAATTGTTGGTGTCTTCATTGTATTTATTTTTCTATGCTTTCACAAAGTGATATTCTTGTTGGAAAATACAAATAGTAGTAATATACTGTTTGGCAAATAGTAGTAATATATTGTTTATTTTCTTTGACAACTAGTAGTAATATACTGGTGTCATTAACAATTGCAGAATATTAATTTGTGTTATAGAAAATTATTATGGTATTTTATTTTTCTAGTTTTAGTAATACGAAAAGTAAAATTATTTGTGTTATAATTTATTTTCTGGTTTTAGTAATTAGAAAATTAATTTGCGTTTTGGATTTTTTTTTTGATTTTTGTAATCAGATATTATGGCTACTGCAATTGGAAGTGGTACTCCAATTGTTACACCGACTCCGGTCTCTATCCAGAACCATATTCAAGTTCCAATAAATTATGGAGAAAAATCAGAAAAATTTAACGGTACTGAGTTTAAGAGATTGCAGCAGAAAAATGCTGTTTTATCTTACAACTCTAAATTTGGCCAGGTTTCTCCATGAAAAGGCTCCAGTACTTAGAGAGGATGAAAGTGATTGGCAAGTTGTTGCCGCTGTAGACGCTTGGAAGCATTCTGATTTCCTGTGTAGAAACTACATCCTCAATGGCCTTGACAACATGTTGTATAATGTTTATAGCCCTCTGAAAACAGCAAAAGAATTATGGGACTCTTTGGAGAAAAAAAATACAAGACAGAGGATGCCGGCACAAATAAATTTGTTGTCGATAAATTTCTAGACTTCGTTATGGTAGATTCCCAAACGGTAATTTCTCAAGTTCAAAATTTTCAAATAATTTTGCATGATATTCATTCTGAAGGTATGTCTCTTAGCGAGTCTTTCCAAGTCACTACTTTAATGGAAAAGTTACCATCGGCTTGGAAAGATTTCAAAAATTATTTAAAACATAAACGCAAGGAGATGATCATGGATGAATTGATTGTAAGATTAAGAATTGAGGAAGATAACCGAAAGGTTGAAAAGGGGAATGGTAAAAATCCCATTGAGTCTAAGGCTAATGTGGTTGAACAAGTGCACAAACCACATAACAAAAAGAGGAAATTTACTGGAGATGGTCCTAAACAAGGCGACAACAATGGTAATAAAAAGTTCAAAGGTAAATGCTATAACTGTGGCAAGACCGGATATTGAGCTTCTGATTGCTGCTGCCCTAAGAAGGATCGTGGAAGTACAAGCAAGAAGACCACCAATTAAGCCAATGTAACAGAATTAGATAACATTTCTGACGGGGTAAATGACATCAATCTCTTTGCTGTGGTGTCTGAGGCTAATTTGGTTGGAAATCCTAAGGAATGGTGGGTTAACACTCGGGCAACTCATCACATATGTGCAGACAAGAAGATGTTCACAACTTACAATGAGGTTGCAAACGGTGAACAACTTTTCATGAGAAATTCTTCTATTTCTACTGTGGCTGGACAAGGAAAAGTGATCTTGAAGATGACATCAGGGAAAGAACTTACCCTCAACAACGTACTGCATGTACCAGACATCTGGAAGAATTTAGTTTCTGGTTCTTTGTTAAGTAAAAATGGTTTTAGGCTTGTATTCGAGGCTAATAAATTTGTATTAACAAAGAGTGGTATGTATGTTGGCAAGCGATACACGAGTGATGGTCTCTTCAAATTGAATGTAATGGCGGTTATATCAAAACTTGCTATGAATAAGAATAACATATCTTTTGCTTATATTCTTGAGTCGAATTTATGGCATGGTAGATTAGGATATGTGAATTTTGATACTTTGCGTAGATTAATTGGTTTGGATTATATACCAAAGTTTGAAATTGATCCTAATCACAAATGTGAGATTTGTGTAGAAGCGAAACTAACTAAGGCTCCATTTAAATCGGTTGAAAGAAAAACCGAGCCTCTAGAATTAATTCATACAGATGTATGTGATCTTAAATTTATTCAAACTAGAGGAGGCAAAAAGTATTTCATAATATTTATCGATGATTGCACAAGATATTGTTATGTATACTTACTTAGAAGTAAAGATGAAGCCTTAGAAATGTATAAACTCTATAAAATTGAAGTTGAAAATCAACTTGAAAAAACCATTAAAATGGTTAGAAGTGATAGGGGTGGTGAATATGATGCACCATTAAATAAATTTTGTGCACAACATGACATTATTCACCAAACTACAGCACCCTATTCTCCACAGCAAAATAGAATGCTGAAAGAAAGAATAGAACCCTTAAAGAAATGAATGCCATGTTACTAAGTTCAAGCTTACTACAGAACTTGTGAGGGGAAGCAATATTGCCTGCTAATTATGTTCTTAGCAAAATACCCTACAAGAAAACCAACAACACTCCTTATGAATTATGGAAAGATCGACCACCTTCCTATGAATACTTAAAAATGTGGGGGTGTTTGGAAAAGGTAGAAGTTCCTGATCCTAAAAAGACTAAGATAGGACCAAAAACAGTGGATTGTGTGTTTATTGGTTATGCTCAGAATAGTAGTGCATATCGATTTCTGACTTATAAATCAGAAATACCTGATATAAATGTGAATACTATTATAGAGTTAAGGAATGTTGTGTTTTTTGAACATGTCTTTCCTTACAAGAAAGGACAGGAATTAAGTTCACAGAAAAGAACTTATGATTGTACACAAAGTCAAGAGACTAATGACAATCAAACACAAGAGACTAGTAATGGTCTCGACCAACAAGATTTAACTGATGATGAACCAAGACGAAGTAAGAGAATAAGAACATTAAAATCTTTTGGTCCAGATTTTCTGACATATCTATTAGAAAATGAACCTCAAAGCTTTAAGGAAGCAATGTCAGGTCCTGAAGTACCTTTGTGGAAAGAGGCTGCTAATAATGAAATTGAATCCATTATGCAAAATCATACTTGGAAATTTGTGGATCTTCCACCTAGTTCTAAACCTCTTGGATAGAAGTGGATATTCAAGAGAAAAATGAAAGCAGATGGTTCAATAGACAAGTATAAAGCAAGACTTGTAGTAAAAGGTTACAGACAAAAGGAAGGTTTAGACTATTTTGACACATATTCTCCTATGACAAGAATAACATCCATCTGCATGCTTATTGCCATAGCAGCGTTGTATAATTTAGAGAAACATCAAATAGATGTTAAGACAACTTTCTTAAACAGTGATCTAAATGAAGAGATCTATATGAAACAACCCGAAGGGTTTGTAGTGCCGGGGCAAGGAAAGAAAGTTTGTCGGCTTGTAAAATCTCTTTATGGTTTAAAACAAGCACCTAAGCAATGACATGAAAAATTTGATCATGCTATGCTTACTAATGGGTTTAAAATAAATGAATGTGACAAGTGCGTTTATGTTAAAAATACTGACACAGTTTATGTCATCATTTGTCTTTATGTGAATGGCATGCTTATCATTGGAAGTAATCAAAACATGATCAAATCAACTAAGCAAATGCTGAATAGAAGATTTGATATGAAAGATATGGGGGTCGCAGATGTTATATTAGGAATGAAAATTACTAAAACATCTGACAGATATGCATTATCTCAATCACATTATATTGAGAAAATTCATGGTAAATTTATCAAGGATGATATTTATGTAGCTAGAACACCTGTAGACATCAGTCTTTATTTGTCGAAAAATAAAGGTGATGCGGTGTCTCAGTTAAAACACTCACAAATCATTGGAAGCTTAATGTACCTAATGAATTGTACTCGTCCTGACATAGCTTATGCAGTCAGTAAATTGAGTAGGTACACTAGTAATCCTGGAGAAGACCATTGGAAAACAGTCATTCGGGTTCTTAGATATCTAAGATTTACCCGTGATCATGGTTTGAACTTTACTTGATATCCAGCAGTACTTGAAGGTTATTGTGATGCCAATTGGATATCAGATACTAAAGATTCAAAATCCACTAGTGAATATGCCTTTACTCTGGGAGGCACTGCTGTTTCTTGGAAATCTACGAAACAAACATGTATCGCACGATCTATAACGCTCTAAATTTCTAGCTTAAATGATAAGACAACAATCATGGCTCTTTTAAGGAAAATCAAATATAAATCTCCAAACTTACATTACATGATACAATAGTTCTTCATGCAACAATACATTAATCCAACAATAAGTAAATAAACAAATAAATACTCTCAAGGGTTTACAAGTTTCCAAGGCTTGAGCTTGGTTACACAAAACTGTTATTCAAACCCACACAAACACAGCTCTTGGCTTACACACAGAGTCACAACAAAATGAGAGCATTGTACTCCCAACACACATACTTCCACGCCCCTAGTTGGGTGGGATCACCACATCTTTTTCTGTACAAAAATCCTGTAGGGTGAGCATAAAGCCCAGTAGGAAATTCTTAACAAAGTATATACATTTTATTCAAGTCTCTAGAGATGAAATGTACATGCCACGCTATGCCTTTTTTAAAAATAAATCATATTTTCATCTTTTGAAAACCATCATGCTCCATGATATCATGCAATCTCAATTGTTCAAAACTTAACAATTTATTTCAAGGGTGGTAAATACGACTTTGGTAATCCCTAAGTAGAGAGAGATATACAAAAATGATCTGAAATATCAGATTCATGAACTGATATAACATGGTCCGCTCGAGCGTGAAAAGCCCCGCTAGAGCGTTAAATACACTTTCCCAGTACTTTTGCAAACAAGTCAAACTTCTGAAACCAAGGTGTGAGTAAGTGGCCACTCGAGCGGACAAGCAACTTCTAATGCATTTTGCATTTTTGCTTTGGGGGCGTTGCCCCTCAACCCTGCCAGGGCGCTGCCCTAGCACCTGCGAAGGGGCGCTGCCCCCTTGGACTCCCGCGAGCTGACCGGGTAGCTCGATTCCCGCCAAGGCACTGCCCTTAGACCTACCAAGGAGCGCTGCCCCCTGGACTCCCGCGAGCTGACCGGGCAGCTCGATCTCCACCAGGGCACTGCCCTTGGACCTGCCAAGGGGTGCTGCCCCCTGGACCCCCGCGAGCTGACCGGGCAGCTCGATCCCCGACATACTCAGTGAAATGGCAAATTGGGATCGCTACAACCTTCCCCCCTTAAAGAATTTCGTCCCCGAAATTTCAAATCAAACTACCTAAACAAAGGGTTTCTAGTGATCAAAACCACGCTATTTCATTTTCAAATCACAATACTAACTCTAAACCAAATTCCACAATTTCCACTATGGTTATCTCATTAACAATAACCTCCCAAATACGCATAAACATGAAATTTCTCAAAAAGTAATGGCAACTCTAAGCAACCTTATGCTGAAAACAACAATGCACATATCAACATGTGGTTAATAACTTTAAATACGTCGTTTCCCTCAGCACTAGGGAATATTACAAAGAAAAGCAACTTAAACATTTTCAAACAAATTCAGATATTTGGAGCGAACTTCCGCCTCCCATTCCCTTCTTCAACCCCATGGTGTCTCCACGACACCTTTACCAACGGTATAGTTTTGTCTCGTAGCACTTGCTCCCGGGTATCTAATATTTAAACCGGTCGTGCTTCGTAAGAGACATCCTCATCTACCTCCAAGTCAAACCAATCAAGAACATGAGAAGGGTTGGGTTCATACTTCCTAAGCATAGATACATGAAATACGTTGTGAACTCTTGAAAGTTGTGGCGGTAAAGCTAATCAGTATACCACTTCCCCAATTAGCTCTAAGATCTCAAAAGGCTTAATGAACCTTGGAGATAATTTACCACTTTTACCAAATCTCATCAAACCCCGCCTTGGTGAGATTTTTAGAAACACATGGTTACCAACTTCAAAAGATAAAGGTCGTTTCCTCTTATCGGCATGACTCTTTTGTCGGCTTTGGGTCGTTGCTAACCTCTTCCAAATGAGAACAACTTTCTCGGTTGTCTCTCTAACAATTTTCGGACCCAGTAATGGTATATCACCCACTTCGGCCCAACAAACCGGTGATCTACAAGGTCGGCCATACAAGGCCTCAAATGGTACCATACCAATACTAGCTTGGTAACTATTATTGTAAGCAAACTCAATCAATGGTAAGTGCCTTTCCCAAGGCCCCTTAAAATCAAGGACACAGGCTCTAAGCTTGTCCTCCAAAATTTGAATGGTACGTTCTGACTGTCCATCGGTTTGAAGATGATAAGCGGTGCTAAGAGTCAACTTAGTTCCCAACGCCTCTTAAAGGCTTTGCCATAACCGAGCAGTAAAACGAGGATCCCTATCCGACACAATAGTCACAGGGACTCCATGAAGTTGAACTATCTCTCTAATGTACAACTCTGCCAAGCGTTCAACTGAGTCGCTGGTGCACATCAGAATGAAATGGGTAGACTTAGTCAACCAATCAACAATTACCTAAACGACGTCAGTGCCTCGTTGTGTTCTAGGAAGCCCAATTACAAAATCCATGGAAACACGCTCCCATTTCCACTCGGCTATTGGTAAGGGTTGTAACAAACCCGCTGGTCTTTGGTGTTCGGCCTTCACTTGTTGACAAGTAAGGCACTTCGATACAAACAAAGCAAAATCCCGCTTCATACCCCTCTACCAAAACTGACGACTAAGATCATGATATATTTTAGTGCCTCCCAGGTGTACCGTAAGGCGTGAGTAATGGAACTCCCGAAGTACTTCCTCTCTACAAGATTCTGGTACAAACAAACGGTCTAGGTAACGTACACTCAGGTCTGAGTAAACGTTTAAACTTTTCTCTTCCTTTCCATTGGAAATCTTAACACGGATTGATTCCACATCACGATCTCCTCGTTGTGCCTCTATGACCTTACTAACCAAGGTAGGTTGAGCATTCAAAGTAAACAAGGTAACACTCTCTCCGGACTCACCCAAGTGCAAATCAAACTTGCCAATAGCATTTAGTATATCCCATTCCCGAATGGCTACACTTGCCAAACTACTTACAGATTTTCGACTCAAAGCATCGGCCACCACATTGGCCTTCCTTGGATGATAGTGTAACTCAAAGTCATAATCCTCCATAAATTCCATCCACCTCCGTTGTCATAAATTCAAGTCTTTTTGAGAAAACAAATACTTTAAACTCTTACGATCGGAGAAGACTTCAAACTTCTCACCATACAAGTAATGCCTCCAAATTTTCAAAGCGAAAATCACCACTGCTAATTCTAGATCATGGGTGGGGTAATTTTTCTCATGAGTTTTCAATTGTCGTGAACCGTAGGCCACAACTTTTCCCTCTTGCATCAAGACACAACCAAGTCCATCCCCGGATGCATCACAATAGATAGTGTAATTCAAATCCCTTTCCGGAATTATCAAAACTGGTGCGGTAGTCAATTTAGTCTTAAGCACTTGGAATGACTTTTCACAAGCCTCACTCCACACAAATTTGATACCCTTTCTAGTCAACCTAGTCAAAGGTGCAGCTAGTCTAGAGAAGTCCCTTGCAAAACGTCGATAATACCCCACTAATTCCAAGGAACTTCGGATTTCAAAAACATTCTTGGGTTGTTCCCAATCCTGTACGGCATCTGTCTTTAAAGAGTCCACAGTCACTCCCTCTTTAGACATTACATGCCCTAAAAACTTCACCTCTATTAACCAAAACTCGCATTTTTCAAATTTGGCATACAATTGGTGCTCACTAAGTAAACCTAGCACTACCTGCAAGTGAGTCTCCTATTCCTCTTCAGAGGTTGAATAAATTAAGATGTCGTCCACAAAGACGACCACAAAACGGTCCAAGTATTCCTGAAAAATTCTGTTCATCAAATTCATAAAGGAAACCGGTGTATTGGTCAACCCAAAAGGCATTACAAGGAATTCCTAGTGGCCATAACGAGTACGAAAGGCTGTCTTTTGAATGTCCTCCTCCCGGACTCTCAACTGATGGTACCTCGATCTCAAATCTATTTTTGAGAAGCAACGAGACCCTTTAAGTTGATTAAAAAAATCATCTATTCTGGGTAGAGGATACTTGTTCTTAACTGTAACTCTATTTAACTTACGGTAATCAATACACAACTGCAATGACCCATCCTTCTTCTTCGTAAAGAGAGCCGACACTCCGCAAGGCAATGTACTAGGGAGAATGAAGCCCTTGTCTAAAAGTTCTTGGAGTTGAATCTTTAACTCATGCAATTCGGCGGGTGCACATCTATACGGTGACATGGAAATCGGTGCCGTGCTTGGCACTAATTCAATGAAGAATTCGATCTCCCAATGAGGTGGTAAACCAATAAGATCTTTTGGAAAGACATCTGGGTATTCACAAACTACCCTTGGTAACTCAACACGAGCCCCGCCATTCTCACTATGCAAGAGAGTTGCAAGGAGGCCACTAAGCTTGCTCCTACTACGAGGGTCAACAACTGGCGACAAGGCTCTACCAACTCAGTTCCCCAGAAAATAGAAACGATAACCACCCGAAGTGCACACTGTAACTCTCTGACGGTAATAATCAATCACAGCTTGATAAGAACACAATCAGTTTATGCCTAAAATGACATCAAAATTCGACATATCTAGCAACACAAAAGCAAACGAAAGTCGACGCGCAACAACTTCTATTTCACAATCACGACAATCCCAGTCTAAATCAACTGTACCCCCAACAGGTGACTCTACTCTGAGTGGAGGCACTAAACGTGCTACCTTTAACCCCAATACAGAAGCAAATGTAGTAGATATAAATGAATGAGACGCACTTGTGTCTATCAATATATTAGCCAAGAATTACACACAACAAAAATACCTCTCACAACTGAGGATTCTAGCAACTGCTCTGGCACGGTAATAGCATACAAGGGCCCCTGTGGCCCTTGATTAACTTGCTCCCCTCTCGGAGCATAGGCTTGTTGTACTGACTGAGCCGAAGTGGCTTCCTGATTAACTCGCAAAGCTTGGACTGATTGAGCTTGCTGGGGGCTCTGAGTCTGCTTCGACCCTGATGCGTCAGATGCGCCTCCCAATTGTGGGCAAGTTCTTTTCTTATGCCCCGGCTGACCACATTGATAACGATTAAACCCTTGACCTTTATTCTGAGACTGAGACTGACTTTGAGATCGGTTAGGTGGTGGTAACATTAACTGCCCTCCTCCATTTTGTGGGCATAAGAAGGCTTTGTGACCCGGTTGGCCACACTTGAAACACGAGAAGCTATTTGATGCACTTTTTCCCGGACCCGCACTAGGCAAAGGAAAAGTGGATCTAGACTGTTGTGGTTGGGACTGGGATGGATAGGTGTTCCTGCTCTTCTTGTTCTACCTATAGTCTCCTTGAGACTCTTGGCCCCTAGACCTCGAACTCCGAAGCCTCTCATCCTTGGCTTGTATGGAAATTTCTACATGTGTTGCCGTCTCCACAAGATGGTCATATTCCCGAATCATATTTCTGACAAGCTTGAACATAATTTTTTGTTTTCAATTTCTTTTCAAATTCAATGCAACGACGCTCTTTCGTTGCCACCAACTCTGGTGCAAATCTTGACAAACTAGAGAAGGCCGCCTCAAGCCTCAAACTAGGCCACGGGCATATCGAGTTGTTTGAGGTCTTTAAACTTTTGCCTCAATCTCTCCCTAGCAGTGGGAGGTATATACTTATCTTGGAAAGCAACTGCAAAGGCTTCCCATGTCGGCTCCACTCTACCCTTGGCATATTTCCACCATTGACCCGCATCTCCCTTAAGGTTGTAACTCGCTAAAGTCACTCTTAGTTCACTATCTTCGATGTGAAGCATCTCAAATGTCTTCATAGTTTGTTCAAGCCATTCATCCGCTTTCTTGGGCTTGGCACCACCATGGAACTCATCTGGTTTGCCTCGCAAGAACTCTCTAGTAAGGAAACTCGCCATTGACTCCGCGGTGTTCTCTCAGGCTTGATTCTCCACCCTCAACAAGTTCATAGACTCTCTTAAACCCCTGCCATTTCTTGAGCTAGGGTCGCCATTGCGGTTTGACCCGCTTGCTCGGTTACATTAGCTTGGCCTGCTTGCTCGGCCATATTAGCTTGACCGAACCTTTCTTCTTGTATCGGAACCCTATGGATCGGTATTTTATGCACACCTCGGTGAGCCTTACCATGCCTTCCGCCTATACTACCACGGGTTTGACCTCTTCCTGACATCCTATAAATGACAATAGAATTAATTTAGCACACTAACCCACAAGTGCCCGCAATTTTCCTTACACGTTTGATCACAATAATGCTATATATTCCTCTACCATATAACAATTAAATTTCACCCCACATAAGCACTTAGTCATGTAAACACATACAAATTATACTCTTTTGATGAGATTTGTCCCACGAAAAACCAAGAATTCTTAGTAGAATGAGTATTGATCAAGTACCCTTCTAATAAGACCTCAAGGAATTTAAAAGGTACAAACAACATCCTAATAGTCCAATCCCATACCCATTTAGTCACAAAAGCATGTTAGCACATAGTCACAAAATGCAAAACACTACCTAAGCATGCTAAATGAACCCATTGTGGTTAAACAACCACTTCCTACGAGCTCCAAGTATTCAAACCAAGTAGCTCTGATACCAAGTTGAAACGCCCCAGATTTCTAGCCCAAATGATAAGACAACAATCATGACTCTTTTAAAACCGAATATAAATCTCCAAACTTACATTACATGATACAATAATTCTTCATGCAACAATACATTAATCCAACAACAAGTAAATACCCCCAAGGGTTTACAAGTTTTCAAGGCTTGAGCCTGGTTACACAAAACGGTTATTCAAACCCACATAAACACAGTCCTTGGCTTACACACAGAGCCACAACAAAATGAGAGCATTGTACTCCCAGCATACATACTTCCACGCCCCTAGTTAGGTGGGATCACCACATCTTTTCCTGTACAAAAATCCCGTAGGGTGAACATAAAGCCCAGTAGAAAATTCTTAACAAAGTATATACATTTTATACAAGTCTCAAGAGATGAAATGCACATGCCATTCTATGCCATTCTTGAAGATAAATCATATTTTCATCTTTTGAAAACCATCATGCTCAATGATATCATGTAATTTCAATTGTTCTAAACTTAACAATTTATTTCAAGGGCGGTAAATACGATTCTGGTAATCCCTAGGTCGGTGTCTGCAAGTAGACTATTCAAGTACTACCAAATTGTCATTTTTACCGGTATTAACTAGAAGGCTCTACACCTATCCGTGTGGGTTTTCAGTCTTTCACCCCGGACTCTTAGGCCAACTTATTCAATATCATCTACACCACCTATCAAGACTTACCAACGTATTTACCCCAAAACCATTCTATGAAAACTTGTTTCTCAATATTCTTTTCTCAATGCAAGTTTTCAAATCAACTTTCAAAGTTTAATGTAATCAAATGAATTGATATGCCAATTTCACAAGATGAATATAAATATTTTTATTCCAATTCATCATCCAAGGAATAACACAATTTCTTCTTCTCAAGTATTCTTGACAATTAGTTATTTCAAGACTATTTCAACGTTTTGAACAATAATTTCCAAAATGAACAACAATTCTCATATTCCCTGAAATTCATCATTTATATAAATAGAAATAAGAAAATTTTCCAAACATCTATTTATTTTGACACACAAAATAAATATAACAATATCATTTATGAATTTTCAGTCTCTTTAAAAAAAATTCTCAAATTCTAGGTTTTCTGATCAAAACTATACAATTCAAATCTTTTGAAAGAAAATTTTTCAAAATAATCTTTTCTTCAATCAACGAAGATCAAAACCCATAAGATCATTTTAAAAGAACAAAAGACAACCCACTTTCAAAATCGCTCAACTTCTTAAATCAACAATCAATTTTCAAAGCTATTGAAAGATAATTTCGAAAATCATATAGATTTTGCAAAAATATATATATAACTCTAAGAAAATCCCTACCTCAAGTTTTGAAAAAGAAATGAGACGAAACCCCCAAAATCAATGGTGTCAAAACTTGATCTTCACTACACATAACGAAGCCCTCGAGAAGTTAACCAACTTGATGAAGAACTTATGGCAGAACTCTAATGGATCTTAAGAAATCAAGGTTTTGATCCAATTTGGTGTAGGGAAATGTAGAGAGAAGGGAAGGGAAAAGGTTTTTAGGAAGGGAGAGAAAAGGGTTTTTAGAGAGAGAAATATACAAAAATGATCTGAAATATCAGATTCACGAACTGATATAACATGGTCCGCTCGAGTGTGGAAAGCCCCGCTCGAGCGTCAAATACACTTTCCTAGTACTTTTGTAGACAAGTCAAACTTCTGAAACCAAACATTCTCCGCTCGAGTGCATAAATGGCCGCTCGAGCAGACAAGCAACTTCTAATGCATTTTGCATTTTTGCTTCGGGGGTGCTGCCTCTCAACCTCACCAGGGCGCTACCCTAGGACCCGCTAAAGGATGCTGCCCCTTGGACTTCTGTGAGCTGACTAGGCAGCTCGATCCCCGCCAGGGCGCTGCCCTTAGACTTGCCAAGGGACGCTGCCCTTGGACCCCCACGAGCTGACCAGGCAGCTCGATCCCTAACATACTTAGCGAAATGGAAAACTGGGATCGCTACACAATCCATGATGGAATCTGAGTTCATTGCTTTAGACAAAGCAAGAGAAGAAGCAGAATGGCTTCGCCACTTCTTAGAAGACATTCTAATGTGGCCAAAACCTGTGCCAGCTATTTGTATTCATTGTGATAGTCAATCTATAATAGGTAGGGCACAGAATCATATGTATAATGGTAAGTCACGACATATTCGTTGTCGACATAATATCGTAAGGCGATTGCTCTCAAATGGAATAATCTCAATAGATTATATAAAATCTAATGAGAATATTACGGATCTGTTAATAAAAGGTTTGACAAAAGAGCAAGTGTATGGTTCATCGAAGGGGATGAGATTAAAGCCTATTACATAAGAGTCATCATAATGGTAACTCTACTTATATGACTGGAGATTCCAAGAACTAAGTTCAAAGGGACAACTAAGTTATGTGTGGCTCGCCAGAAATCACCAAGTGATTAAAATTCCCTACCCATTCCTATGGTGAGAGTGATATCGACAACATGTGTTGTATGCAGGGGTCTAAGGATATGTTTTTCTTTTAATGATTACTTATATCTTGATTTAGGCATAAAATTAAGATGAATATAAAAGATACTCACAATAAGAATCACTTATATGAGTGTCAAATTGGGGTCGGTTCTATGAGAATTAAGAGGTTAAATTTTCTAGAAAACACTCATGAACAACCAGGAGCGTTCAAAGCCAAAATGAACACAACCGTGAGAACCACGATGTGTTAGAAGATATTTTGTGTAAAATCTATTGTCTTGGCTTACACAAATGGTTGAACAATTCAAGGCATCGCGTCCATTGGTTAGCTAGCAAGTTTGATAGGTTATCACTAGGGAAGGTTCAAGGCCGAAAGCTATCTATCTTGATGCAAAATATTTTCGATTTATACTCTTTTTACAAATTCTACATATTGTTGCATTTCCGTCATCATCAAATTCCATTCATGTGGGGGATTGTTGGAAATGGTTATGAAGTTTTGGAAAAATCTGATTTTTCCTTAACTTTGGTCTAGTTTTTAGGTGGGACCCATACGCCAAAGTTGGCAGGTCTAAGTGGTAACGTGTTCTATGTCGCGTTATGATTTACGTGGTATATTTGGTTGCTTAAAACCATTATCGGGTGAAAAAAAAATTGAAGCCAAAGTGAGCTCTATGGAAATGGAGTTTTTGGTGAAAATTCCTAAAGGTTTGAATAAAGGCTTGTCCCATATTGGTTTGGTGGGAAGAAATTTATGGGTTTATAAAGCTTGAGATTATAACTTGAGGAGGGCCCCAAGGGGCACCTCGAGTTTGTAAAAGGGAGAGGTTATGGGCAAATTGTACTAGACCCATTGGACCCAAAAATAAACATGCGCGCGGTTGCAGTCCATTCGTCCGGTTGGATGGGCTTGGGCTTGGGCTTGGGCTTGGGCTTGGGTGCGTGGTGTGAGGTTGGGTTGGGCTTGTTCGGCCCAATACGTATCTTTTTGGACAAAAAATATTTGAATTTAATTTTATTTTTTGGTAAAATAAAATCTGTCTAGAATTCGAAATTAATTCTGAATTTCTGTCCAGTTTTATTTCAATTTTTGAGTTCAAATCAGTTTGCACCTCTGTCCAACAGATCCAAATTTGTTCAAACCCAGAATAGTTTTAGTTCAAAAAAAAAAAACAAAAAACCTTGTTTAATTTAAATTCAAACAGATTTGTATTTGTTTAATTTAAACTGAACATGTATCATACCTGTTGGATTCAAACCAAAGTGCCACCATTTTCCTATATAAATAGGCAGTCCCTCACTTGGTTTTTCACTCCAATTTTCGTCCAAAATTCTACTTTTGCTCTCTCCATATTTTGCTGCATTGTAGACGCGCTCCTAGGAACTCTCCGACATCTGCGCTCGCCCGCGATGGGGGCGGATCTCGTTTTGTTCCGAGCTACTACAGTTTGGACTCATATGTCACGGTTCTGAATCTAATCTTACAATGTGCGATGTAAGATCGATAAATCACCAAAGAGTCCAAATTCGGCAAATCGTTTTGGAAAATTGATTTTTAGAAAGAAGTGCCAAACATGGACTGCTTTGCCGGATACAGAGTAGCCACCTAAATATTTTGGTTTGGGGAAATTTAGGAAACCCTGACTTGTGCCTAAGGCCATGTGTCCGTCATCACCAAAGTTGCCTCAGCTCGGGAACTTGGGTACAAGAGAGGAAGGTCATGCAATGAGCACCCCCGCTCGCCCGATCAAAGATCGGCCTGTACTAAACATGATATTTCATTTTTGAAAACACATGTGCTCTTATTCCGGTTAATTAACTAATCTTTACTACGTGATGTGCACATCAAACAAGTATAGACTAGATCGCCTAATTTGGAACAAAACATTGCATATTTGTTTGAAAATGGTTTGAAGTTTGCTACTCGCAAGTAGGCTAAATTAGGGATTTCAACGAATTGTTCCAATTCAAGCAATCCAACCTTCACCCACAGGCATTTAAGCAGTTAATCAAATAAGCAGTTAGCCTCATGGCAAGCATGCTATCATGGGAACATTAACACACATGCAGTATGCTAAAGCGTAAACACTCACAGTGTACTTCGAGCTAAAACAAAGAACTAGTTAGAAATCATGCATGATCCTAGTTCATGTTAAGATGGCTAATGCAACACATGCGAAAATGCAATTAAGATAGGCTCGGCTACCTAGAATGTCATGTGAAATGCAACAATTCGATACATATATTCAGATAGGAATTGAAATACAATGAAGTTAGTATGATGCGCCGAGCCCGGTGCATGCAATACAGATGAATGGATGCATGCATGCAAGCATAAGGTATGCTAATTGAAACATGCCCTAAAACTAATCATCGTAAGCGGTTAAGTAAAAAGGAGAAAGAAATGGGGGTTGGACGACATGCATCACACACATGTACGCTTATTACAACAATACGCCCTCTCGATGGAGGGACCGAATAAGAAGCTAACTAGCTAACCTAAGCTAATTAAACTAATTATTACAACACAATTAATTAACTAATCATAGTTAACTAATTATTACAAAAAACAAATTGAAATAGCTAACGCATTAACTATTAAAGGTACAAAGCAAAGCGTAAACTAGCTATCTAAGCATGACAGCTAAGGAAAGCAGTAAATTAGGAGCTTCAGAGGGAGAGGAATGCATGCAAGCCCGGTCACCTCGTTTGGAAATCCAATGCGATGCCCCGATTTGCCTCTATTTTCATTTGTTCTCAGAACACTGCATCAAGCTCCAGAAAGCTGAAACTTCACCTTGGGAGTCCTGTGGGAGGGTGGCCGACCACTTTTGGTCTCTGCAGCCACCTGCCGACCACTTTCTTTGTTGAAAGCTAGAAAAAGTGGTCGGCCAGCTAGTTTTTCTGGCTGGCCGACCAGTTGTTGTTGCTGAATTCCAGTTTGCTGCAATAGAGAGCAAGAAAGGGCATGGCAATGTATTTGCAAGATATGTGTGCACAACCACCCTCCCTAACATGTAATGAACTCAAGGGAGTGTAGTTCTCGACCCTCGGGCCACCAATCGCGCATTTCAATGCATGATGGCCGAGAGACCAAATTGCACAATTCAATATAAAATGAATGCACACATAAACACATAAGGCCTAAAACTCTATCATGTATGATCAAGAGCGTCAGCGACCGAGAATTGAGCACGTTTCATCACTTCAAGTATGAAACGTCCCTCGTTTCTCGTGTTTGGACTAACACCTATTCCAAACAAAATGCAACACATAACATGGCATACACAATGCGACTCAAGCATGCAAACATGCAATATGACTTAAGCATGCAAACATGCAATGCAACATGAACAACCTAACAAGGCTAATGGCATGCACAATGCACAATGTCAATACATGCATACTCAATGCAAGACATCATAAGCATGCAACAACTAGCATGCACAATACAAATGAACATGGCATACACAAATGCAATGAACCTCATGGCATACTCAATGCAATATGATCATGGCATATACAATGCGAATCAAGAGCATGGCATGCACAATGCAAACAATAACATAACATGCACGATGCGATATAACATGGCATACACAATGCTCAATGGACTTAAACCAAAATGGACAGACCTCAGTCATGCCAAGACAGTGGCCATAGCACCAAAACAAAGGCACCAAAAGGCAAGGTATGCATGCACAATTCATTGGCCAACCAAGTAGGCCTAAGAGCACAACCCTCAAGAAGGCTCAAGGAGTGATAAAAGTGGAAGTGTAACAACACTAAGTGCACTGAAATAAGGCAAGAAATGATGCCAAATCCTTTAATTAACACAAGTATGGCATGCAATGGTCCTTAAGCATTAAAGCTAACAAAGAGGACTACTAAGGAGGCATGCAATACATGAAAAATATGCATGACCTAAGCATGGATAGAGCTCAAGTAGGTCAAAACAAAGACCTAAACATGCTGAGATGAGGGGTCAAAGACCTAGGCATGCAAGCATACAAGCTAAGCCATAAATTAGGCAATAATGCACAACACTCAAAGACACTTAAAGAGTGAATGAAGTGGGAACATGGTAGTCCTAGATGCTCTAAAATGTCATGTTAGATGATGCCAAATCATGTACACAATACAAATGAAGCATGCAATGGTGCTCAAAGCTTGAAGCAAGCAAGAGCACTTGTACTACAAGTATGCAAAACATGAAGCATTTGATCAAGGAAACCCAAAATAGTCCTAGAACATGTTAAAATAAGTCTAAAATATGCATGGAAAGAAGCCAAAATAAGCTAGCATGGAGGGCATAAGGGATGATGCATACAAGGTAAATAAGGCGGATTACACTACACCTATTAAGACTAAGCATGGAATGACTTAAGCAACAAAAATTAGGGTTATATCATGGCATAATAACCCCAAATAAGCATTGAAATGATGGCTCACAAGCTAAGGCATGAAGGCATACACAATGGTTCATGTTAAGGCATAAAAGGGCCAACCCTCCAACGCATTGAATGACTGATAAATGCAAGTACATGAGCATGAAACATGGACTAAAATCACATAAATGATGCCAAATCATTCAAATAGGCCAAGCAACACATGCTAGTGGACTTGATGCACAAAGCTAACAAGCTAGATTGAACCATGGCTATACCAAGCGAGTCATGCATGGCCAAAACAACACAAATTAGAGCTAAAGCATGTTAAAACATGGACAAAAGCTTCATGAAGTTAAGCCAAAAGCATGCTAGAATGACATGTGAAAGCATGATGCATGTTAGGCTATTTCATGGAATTGCACTACAAGTGCAAGGAGCATGCAAGGGCCAACAAAACCAAACCTAAAAAGAGTCATGACATGGCAAAAAATCACCAAAAACATGCTGAAATGGAAACAAAACAACCTAGAATAATGTGCTACTTCATGAAGCATACAAGACTAGTTTGTAAGAATTACACTACAAGTGTATTAGGCATGCATGGAGTGACCAAAGCAAGTAAAAACAGTGACATGCCTCAGCAAAATAAGCCCAAATACAAGCTAAGATATGGCCAACATAAACTTAACAAGCATGCTCACACATGAGGCCTATATGGCAAGTATTCAAAATACAAGGAGAGGGGATGACCCTCTCCTATTTAGGACTCCAAAATCACCTTTTCACCACTGAAAATCCTCTGGATTTCAGTGGTAGAAAGGTCATGCAAAGGCAACAACAAGAGCCTAAAGGGATGGCTCAAAATAAAGCCTAACAAGGCCTAAGAGGGGGTAGATCACCCCCAACGAAAAAGTGACCTAAACAAACTTTTTAAGCACTCAAAAATAGAACTTTTTTCAGTTAAGAGTTAAGCTTAAAAAAGTATGCAAGAAGGGCTAAAAGCTTAAGCAAGAATGGGAGATTTAAGGGTTAAAGACTCACCCTTGAAGACCTTCTTTACTACTGCAACTCCAGCAACCTCTTTGAGCTCAAACCAGCCCAAGAACTTCAAGAACAACCTCAAGAAGTCTCAGCAACACAAGCAAGGTGCTTGAGTGTGTGTTTGTGTACAAAAGTATGACAAATCTACATTTTTGAAGCACAAAAATGAAGTAAAGGGCAAGATAGATACAAAATTATATCTATATGTCTTAAGGCAATTTTTCTGAACCTAGAAGAGGGAGGAGGAGCCTCCCTCTTATAGAAACAAAAAGGCAAAACTTCTCCAAGAAGCTCAGGGCCAAGGCAATCCCTCCATACACGTGTATGGAGGATGGCTCTGGTGCCCTCTAGTTGTGCCAGCTGGAGGAAAATATCTCCAAAAAGGTGCCAAAAAGCGGCCGACCACTTTAAGTGGTCGACCAACTTTTTTTTCTGGTCAACCAGCCACTTCAAATGGTCTCGCAGAACAACAACTGGTCGGCCAAGGTGGGAGAGAGTCCAAAGGATGAAAACAAACAAATGGTGTGGTGGTCGACCACTTTTGATGGTCCCAAGATCAGGGAGACTAGTTGTCGGACTAGAAAATTGGCTGGCAGGAGGAAAAGTGGTCTCCAAGGGGAAATACTGGTCTCCCACCCTTGTACCACCTTCCAAACAAGGAAAACAAGGTTTGTACCAAAAACAAACCAAAATGGATGCAAGACGAAAGTTCGGGAGGCAAAGCGCGCAGCCGGGAGCCTCGAAAACTAGCTGACGAGCACCAAAATTGGTTTACGACCACAAAAGTGGTCTTCCAAACCACAGTGGCCCTCTAGGCCAAGGAAACAAGGTGTGGTTCAAAAACCACGCCAAACGAAGAACGTTAAGCGGTCCCGAGATAAGGCGCGCAACCAAAGGCTCCGAAAATCAGAAACTAGTCTCCAAATGGGAAAAGTGGCCTACGATCACAAAAGAGTGGTCTACAAGACCTCTCCCTCCCTTAGGCGAGGAAAACCAGACTTGGTCCGCAAACTGAGCCGAATCACAAAGAGTTTAGAGGCTCGGGGGCAAGGCACTCGGCCAAAACTGCAGAAACTCGAAACGAGCACAACATGCGTTATCACTGAGCGCTCAATCGATGACGTCTGAGTCTTAAGGTCGGTCAAAAATGGGGTGTCTACATGCATTAACTACATTAATTTTCTGTGAGAAAGAGTGGATACACTTAGTGTGTTCATTGTGTAAACAATTTATAGTGCTTGTTGATCATCCTGCGAGATAGACGTCCACATTCTGAAAGCACCATGGAGAGAACGAATCTGTCTTAAGGACACAGTGTTGAACACTGAACTTGATCAGAAAATTTGTTCAAGAAATTAATTTGGTAAAGTAATTAATTTATTTTCTGTTTTATTATTTTTTTTGTTTCAGATTTTCATTTTGTTTTTGTAACAAAATAAAAATCTGTTTTATTTATTTTATTTTATTTTCTAGTTTGATTTTTGTAATCAAACAAACTCTCTCATTTCCTTTATTTCTTCTGTATTCTGTTTGTTGTTAAGTACACAAATAGAATTTATTTTTCAAATATAGTGAAAATTGTCCAACATATATATATATATATATAGATATCCATATACATAAATCAAAACCCATTAAAATCTAATGGCTTGTTGCCCCCCATGAATTGTTGGTTTGGGAAGTTGTTATGGATTTTCAATTTGTTTGTTTGTTTGTTTGTTTTTTTTTTCTTGCCTTCAAACTGTTTAATAAAATGTCTCTTAAGCTTCTAAAAAATCTAATCTACTTTGTAGCTGTGGTGTTTTCAGCACCATTTGATGCCACTGGCAGAGTATCAACAGTTGAGTCACAATTTGAATGAATGGATGATATACACAGTACCGACATTGAAGAAGGTGGTTGATCTCCTTCTAGAATTCTCTTAATTGCAGATCAAAAACTGTTACCATAGATGTATAGAAACTCAAGGGCATATATACAATCTGCTAAAATTTATATACCTATATTTTAATTCTTCAAGCATGTTCAAAACTGTCAACAATGTCCCAGAAGATTTAGTGGGATAGCATCTCTCAATATAAAAATTGGATCAAACTGCTGTATACACTGCATGATCAAGAAGTCTCACAACACCAAATAAACAATGAGTACAATGTACACTATAGAACATGGCCACAAGCAATTTGTAACACTCAATGCACATTGCATAACTACTATAGTTTCTCCATGACCAATCTATTTTGGAAGTTTGTGAAATCCACCTAGAAGGACACTGTTATTACTATCATGTCATACTATAGATTATAGAAGTATGTAACCTATGTTACATGGACTTGGTATGAGTATCGGGTGCGGTTGTTTGTCTAAGTATTGAACCTCTCTTAAAGTAAAGGCACTAAAATTTCAAAATATACCATGCAAAATATGGGCCTAGTGATGGGACTGGATTAATTTTATTGGTTCTAAAGCATTTTCATTAGAGAAAAGCATTCCTAGATAGTTTACAATGTCAACTAGGTCTTGTGGTTAGATTAACTCATTACGCACAATATACATATGGGTTTATGCAAGAGAATGTAAATGGTGAAACTTATTGATTATGCTATATATTTTTTGAATGGTCATTACTCTGGCATGCCTTCTCATTTCTACTCTATATAATTATTTTGTACTTGGTTTGAGAATAAAATGAGAAAAGTTGATCAGTGAATTGATGATGGATAAAAACTATGTATCTGTTTGTGCTATCTTTTGTTAGCAATTGTTTGTGATCTGTGTTACTGATCTATATTAATTTATGTATGCAGCTTTTAGCTTTGCTTCAGTAATTGCTTTGAGGGTTGGACTGCAGCTGGCTTCATCACTAGTTTTTTTATTTTATTTTATGGCCTTTACTTTTTTATGTTTTGGGTGTTTTTGTTAGTTGGTTTCTTGCCAAATTAACAATTGGATATTAATTTTGTTTAATTCTCTGTTATGTATGGTATTATATTTTTGAGATTGGATTATACTTGAATTGTATGGAATTTTTTTTGGAAATATTAATTTGATGTTAAATATGATTTTTTTTTTTAATGGTTGAAAGTGAAATGTATGTATGTTGTGGAATGATTGCTAATTTTACCAGTATATAGATAATTTTATTTATAAAATAGAAAAACAACTTTTGGCTACTAAATATTTAGTAGCTAAGAATAAAAATAAAATGGAGAAAAACTTTTGGCTGCTAAATATTTAGTAGCTAAAACAAAAGCAGACTTTAGGCGACTAAGAATTTAGTAGCTAAAAAAAATAAAATGAAAAAAATAAAAAAATAAAAAGATGAAAAAACCATTTGGCGACTAAAACTTTGGTCGCCATAGATACTTCAAGTTTTGGCGACCAAAGTTTTAGTAGCGGAAAATAAGATTTTTGGCGACTAAAAATATTAGTCACCATTTATAGGACTTTTGGCGACTAAAAAATATTTAGTTGCCAATACCTTCCTCGACAAGCTTCCCGTGACCAATCCAGCGACTAAAAATTGTACTTTTGGTGACTAAAAATTTAGTCGCCAAATGTGCATTTTGTTGTAGTGTGTAGCAATGACAATATTGAAAATATAAATTATATCGATGGGTTTTTTGTTTTTGTTGTGGTTGGACTCAAGACTACCCCATCATTTTGGATCAAAATTATGCTTTATTTTTTATTTATTTATATAGTATTACTCCCCCCTAAAAAAAAAAAAGAAGAAAGAAAATCCAAACTTTCAATGACAAAATAATAATAATAAAAATAAAAATCTCCTTTAACATTTGTCAAACATACTAACTTTTGTAATAACAATTTTATTCTAAAAAATAATAAATAAAAAAATAAGAAAAGTTACAAAAATTGCATTGGTGAAACTAGGCCTAAGTTACCTAAGTTTAGTTGGTTTTATAGTCTAGAGGCCTCTTTACCCATTACCAAGTGTTTCAAATGATTGTTCAAATTTGGTTCATATAATCTAATGGTATTTTTACTTACTGTCAAATGTTTTAGTTGGATGCTCAAAATTTTAACTAATATGAGATTGAGAGGTGACTTTTGGGTAATCTTTTGGGTAAAGTCTCTACCCTAGGCCTTGTTTCACTCATTTTATTCATTAATCTATCACCTTCATGTGTAATTGTGCCACATAAACTACCCATTACCAATTACTAATTTTATTTTATTTTATTTTATTTATTTATTTTTCTTGTATCTCATTGCAATTCATCTTGTGATAGTCATAAAAGATAATAAATTTCTCTCTATAGCAGTTTAACTCATAACTTCTATCACAAATTGATATTACACAACCACTAAACTAAAGAGAAATGTTTGGAACCCCATTTTTTGGGGGTTCTATGACCCCTAATTTGATCTTGGCCCTTGATGTGTGTGTAGAGTCCACTCATGTATGTGTGACCCCCACATTATGAGTGGTTGGGAAGAGAGTGGAGGTTGTGAGGGTCATGTATGTGTGGGGGTCTCCATCACCATTGCTAAACTAAAATTCTGATGAGTGACAACAATGTTTGATTATATCTTTTTCTCATAATTTTTTTTTCTTGCCTTTTCCTTTATTCAACCTCAAGTTAATTTGGAATCAACATACTCTAGTGATACAACTTTGAAGTGGAATGAAGTGGTAGAAAACATTTTTCAACTCCTTTAGCTTTTAAATTAAATTGGAATAATTTATATTACAACATATAAAATTTTTAGTAATTAAATTTTATTTGTATTTAGAAGTGAAAGTTTTATTGTAAAAAATAAAAATAAAAATAAAAATAAAAATTAAGAGACTAATTTATGTTGTCTCGAATTAAAAAAAAAAAAACTTTTAGCAGTAAAATTTTTAAAATATCGCTAATAAGTGTACTTTTGGGATCATAACAATTTCGTGCCAAAAAAAAAAAAAAAAAATTCAGATGAAAATTTTAGGTCCACAAAGGTTGTAATTCATCACTAAATATCTAATTTGATCACTGAAAATATGACAATAATACTTTTGGCAACTAGCATATTTTGTCCCTAAAAAGTGATTTTGTTCTCAAATTTTTATTTCAAAATTTTTTTTTTTAGTGCTAGTACTAGTCTTGACTCGACTCGACTCGACTCGTTTATTACCCTGTAATGTTTAGAACAAAGTTATCTTCACTAAACATGCTAAACCAGTTGCACTAAAAGATTAACAACTAGTAATGCATGTAGTAAGATTGCTAATACATGCTAAACCAGTTGACTCTTAAAAAAAGAAAAAGTTTTAACTAATAGAAATGCATGTGCTAAGATTGATAATTAGTAAATACTCCTTAATCAATACAAAAATTCCTAATGTTGTCTCAAAAAACTTTTAGCGACGACAAATGGGGGGTCACAACAAAGGGCGTTGCAAAAATGTTTGCCGTCGCCTTTTTTTTGCGACGGCCATTGTTGCCTTTTGCGACGGCATTTTACTATCACCTATAATATGTAAAAAATTGAGACCTTTTGTGACGTCATTGTTTTACCGTCGGTAAAAGTTTTATTTGAGATGGCAAAAATTACTGTCGCGAATTGTTTTTACCTTTTGCGACGACACCTTTTTACCGTTGCTAAAAGTTTTATTTGAGTCGACAAAAAATGCCGTCACGAATAGTTTCGTTTTTTTGCAACGGCATGCCCACTGTCACCAATGGTTCTAATATTTTTTGCAACAGTGTGGTGTCGTCGCAAAAAAAAAAAAAATGCAAGAAAATTATTAAAAATATTAAAATTACTTGCTAGATGAGTGGATGAAAAGTATTTTAGTACTAATCTATAAAAATAAAGGAGATGTCCATAATTGCAACAACTATAGAGGAATCAAGCTAATGTGTCATATAATGAAAGTATGGGAGAGGGTGATAGAATGCTGATTGCGAGATATAATGGAGGTGTCAGAAAATCAATTTAGGTTTATGCTTGGCAGGTCAACAATGGAAGCGATCTATCTTTTGCGGAGAGTAATAGAAAAGTATAGAGAAAAGAAAAGAGACATTCATATGGTGTTTATCGACCTTGAGAAAGTATATGGTAGAATGTCCCGGGATATAATATGGTGGGTGTTAGCGAAGAAAGGGGTGACAAAAGGTTACATTGATATGATTAGGGACATGTATGAAGGGGTGGTGACCACTATTAGATTGCCTGCTGGAGAGACAAATGAATTTCCTATCACTGTAGGGTTACATCAAAGATCTACCTTAAGTCCTTATCATTTTGCTTTAGTTATGGATGAGTTGATGAGAAATATACAGGATGACGTGCCATGGTGTATATTTTTTGTAGACGGTATAGTGTTAGTGGATGAGGCTAGAGAAGGGGTTAATACAAAGTTGGAGATTTGGAGAGAAGCACTTGAATCTAAAGGATTCCGGATAAGCAGAACTAAGACAGAGTACATGGAGTATAAATTTAGTAATAGCAACAATGAAAGCAGAGGAGAAGTGAAGATTGAGAATCAAGAACTGCCTAAGAGTGAACATTTTCGTTATTTAGGATCGATTATCACAACAGCGGGGAAGATTGATGCGGATGTGGCCCATAGGATTAAGACAGGATGGTATAAGTGGAGAAGTGCGTCTGGGGTACTGTGCGATAAACGAATACCCATTAGACTTAAGGCAAGTTCTATAGAACGGCTATTAGACTAGCGATGTTGTATGGAACGGAGTGTTAGGCAGCCAAGAAATAACATGCAGATAAGATAAGTGTGGCTGAGATGAGAATGCTAAGGTGGATGTGTGGCAAGACTAGACTAGACAAGACAAAATTAGGAATGAGTGTATTCGGGAATGGGTAGGAGTAGCAACAATAGAAGATAAGTTGAGAGAGAATCGATTGAGATAGTTTGGTCATATTCAACAAAGACCAACAGAGGCAGTAGTGAAGAGATGTGATGCTATGACGGTAGATGGAAGTGTTAGGGGACGGGGCAGGCCTAGATTAACGTTGGTTAGCGTTGTAAATAGAGATATGGATCTACTTAATTTTACTAACGAAATGGCCTTTGATAGGGCCTCGTGGAGAAGAAGGATTCATGTAGCCAACCCCATTTGATGGGAATTAAGGCTTGGTTTGGTTTGGTTTGGTTACCTGTATCAAACGAAAAATAATTGAAAAAGAAACCAATAATTTCATAATAATAAAAAAATTCCTATATAGAAATAACAATTTCTCCATAATAAAACTATTATTGCATTTATAACTACACATCAACAAAATTACTCCACTACATAATGTTCCATAATACATATATAATGATTAAATACATAATATTGTTCATAATTCAAAATAACACAAACCAAAATTAAAATTTTTCCTCATAATTCTCCGTGGGTAACAAAAACAAAAGTTAGTCGCATTCTTCATAGGCATGCATTCCACAAGTAAACTCCTACTCGGGAAATATCTGAAAACAAAAAATAAAAATAATTAATGACAATATAAATATGTGTTAATATATTTGTTCCAAAAAAACATAAAAATTTAATTACTATACAATTACAAAGACAATTAAGTAAATAATTTTGCCTAAACAGAAATTCAGCTCTAACCCCCAAACTGGGAACCTGATTCAAATCCTGTCTACTTCCACAAGTCTCTCGTGCCTAGATGGTCGTGTGTGCCAAGTTTCGTGCTAATCCGACGTCAACATCTCAAATTCTAAGTTTCTTAAGGAACTAGTTTTCCTAGAGTGAAATTCGGCTCTAACTCCCAAACCGGGAACCCGATTCAAGTCCCGTCTTCTCTCACAAGTCTCTCGTGCCTAGGCAGTCATGTGTGCCAAGTTTCGTGCTAATCCGACGCCGTTTGGTGATTTTTGGGCGTCAACACCTCGAATTCTAAATTTCTTGAGGAACTAGTTTGCTTAGAGTGAAATCAGGCTTTAACTCCCAAACCGGGAACCCAATTTGAGTCTCGTTTTCTCCCACAAGTCTCTCATGCCTAGGCGGTCGTGTGTGCCAAGTTTCGTGCTAATCTGACACCGTTTGGTGATTTTGGAGCGTCAACACCTCGAATTCTATGTTTCTTAAGAAACTAGTTTACTTAGAGTGAAATTCGACTCTAACTCTCAAACCGAGAACCTGATTTGAGTCCCGTCTTCTGCCACAAGTCTCTCATGCCTAGGCGGTCATGTGTGCTAAGTTTCGTACTAATCTGACATCATTTGGTGATTGTGGGGCTTCAACACATCGAATTCTAAGTTTTTTAAGGAACTAGTTTGCCTAGAGTGAAATCTGGCTCTAACTCCTAAACTAGGAACCCGGTTCGAGTCCCATTTTCTCCCACAAGTCTCTCGTGCCTAGGCGGTCGTGTGTGCCAAGTTTTGTGCTAATCTGACGCATTTTGGTGATTTTGGAGCGTTAACACCTTGAATTCTAAGTTTTTTAAGGAACTAGTTTGCCTAGAGTGAAATCCAACTCTAACTCCCAAATCCGGAACCCGATTCGAGTTCTGTCTCCTCCCACAAGTCTCTCGTGCCTATGTGGTCGTGTGTGCCAAGTTTCGTGCTAATCCAATGCCGTTTGGTGATTTTGGGGCGTCAACGCCTCGAATTTGAAGTTTCTTAAGGAACTAGTTTGCTTAGAGTGAAATCCGGCTCTAACTCCCAAACCGGGAACCCAATTCAAGTCCCATCTTCTCCCACAAGTCTCTCGTGCCTAGGCGGTCGTGTGTGCCAAGTTTTGTGCTAATCTGACGCATTTTGGTGATTTTGGAGCGTTAACACCTTGAATTCTAAGTTT
>NW_021032603.1:112889-128488 GCF_004153795.1 Camellia sinensis | reverse complement strand
TTTTATAAAATATCATGATTTAACACTTTTAGAGTTTTTAATCCCAGAGCAACTCTATAATTTCTACTTAAGTATTTATTCCATATTCCTCAACATCAATTTATTTTTCTTCTCAAAAATAAATTTCAAAACTCAAAGATGAGATAAATATTTCAATATTATTTTCCAAAAATAAATTATCTAATCATAATTTGAGGTAGATACAACTCATACAACTATTAATTTTATTTTATTTTTAGATTTTTAACAAGTATTTCCAACACAAGATAATTTTTCCAAATCAATTTCAAAATAACAATATTCTTAACACTTCAACCTAATTTTTCTTTAAAAAATTACCAAACAAAAAACTGAAAAAAATATATATACGCAACACCTATTATAATGACATATTTTCTCAAAATAATCCTAGCATAACTTTAATGTAAAAATATAAAAAAAAGTTCCTATAGACGCGCCCCGAGGGCCTCATGCTACAGTTCGGACTCAAATGTCACGGTTCTGAATCTAGTCTCGCAAAGTGCAATGCAAGACCGATAAATCACCAAAGAGTCCAAATCCGGCAAATCATTTTGGAAAGTAGATTTTTAAAAAAGAAGTGCCAAACAAGGACTGCTTTGCCAGATACAGAGTCGCATATTAAAAAAAAAAAGTTCCTATAGACGCGCCCCGAGGGCCTCATGCTACAGTTCGGACTCAAATGTCACGGTTCTGAATCTAGTCTCGCAAAGTGCAATGCAAGACCGATAAATCACCAAAGAGTCCAAATCCGGCAAATCGTTTTGGAAAGTAGATTTTTAAAAAAGAAGTGCCAAACATGGACTGCTTTGCCAGATACAGAGTCGCCATCTAAATATTTTATTTTGGGGGGATTTAGGAAAACCTAACTCGTTGCCTAAGGCCATGTGTCCATCATCACCAAAGTTACCTCGGCTCGGGAACTTGGTTACGATTGGGGAAGGTCATTTCATGAGTACCCCTGCTCGCCCGATCAAGGATCGGCCACTACTAAGCATGATATCGAGTTTTTGAAAACATATGTGCTCTTATTCCGGTTTATTAGCCTACAATTACTATGTGATGCACACAGCATACAAGTATAGACTGGATTGCCTAAGTTGGAACAAAACATCGCATATTCGTTTGTTTTGAAAATGGATTGAAGTTTGCTACTCGCAAGTAAGCTAAAACACGGGTTTCGACGAATTATTCCAACTCAAGCAACCCAACCTTCACCCACAGGCATTCAGGCAGTTATATCATATATGCAATTAGCCTCGTGGCAAGCATGCTGTCATGTTAACACTCACACACATGCAAGATGCTAAAGCATAAATGCTTACCTAGTACTCCGAGCCAAAACATGAAACTAGTTAGTAATCAAATGCATGATCTTAGTTCATGTTAGCAATGGCTAATGCAACACATACAAAATGCAACTAAGATAGGCTCGGCTATTCTAAAATGTCATGTGAAATATAACTTGATACACGTATTCAAGTACGAATTGAAATACAATGCAGTTAGTATGATGCGCCGAGCCCGGTGCGTGCAATACGAATGAATGGATGCAAGCATGCGAGCATAAGTATGCTAATTGAAACATGCCCTAAACTAAACATCAAAAGCTAGTAAATAAAAAGGAGAAAGACGTGGGGTTGGAAGACATTCACACACGCACGCACACTTATTACAAATTCGCCCTCTCGACGGAGGGTCCGAAAGAATAATACAAACCAAATAAATAATTAACTACTCTAACTAATTAAATATTACAAAACCTTAATTAATTAACAAATTAATTAAGCTATGCCATGCCACATGTTGCCTCTATTTGCACTGTTCTGCACCTCTGAGAACTGTGAAAATCCTTGAGATGCCTCTGAATTACTCCTTGAGTATTGTGGGATATCACCGGCCAAAAGACAGGACCACCGGCCATTGGGAAGTGGTCACCGACCAAAAGTGGGGCCATCGGCTGGACTTTGGTAGCCGGCCGGCACTGAAAAGGGCCGACCGGCCATCTGTTCCTGCAGAACTCTGTTTTTGCTACAGTAGAGGACAGACAGCACATGGCAAGGAATTTACAAGACAATGTGTGCACGACCACCCTTCCTATCATGCTATGAACTCAAGGGGTTTTGGTTCTCGACCCTCGGGCCACCAATCTCGCATTTCAATGCATGATGGCCAAAGGCGCTAAGTGTGCAATTTGATATCAAATGAAATGCACAAAAACACATAAGGGTCCCAACCTCTATCATGATTGATTCAAGAGGCAAGGGATGCACACACAATGCTATGGAACCTAAGCATGCAAGCAAACTAATGCAATATGAGCATGCAAGCAACAATGCTATACAAGGCAACTAGCATATAACAATATGCAAAGACAAGCATGCAAACAAGCATGTAACTTAACAAGTATGCAAGATGGATGAGCATGCAACAACATGTGAATAGGCTAACATTTAATAACATGCAAAGGAGTATACTTAGACCAATGTAATACATGCATGATGAACTTAACAAAGCAACACAAGCATGCAATAGGCAATAGGCATACAACCTAAACATATGAACATGTATAGCATGCAACAACATGCAAAATGAAACAAGCATGCAACAACATGGTGAGATGGACTTACACTAACATGGGTAGCTCTCAAGCATGCCAAAATCAGTGGCCGAAGTAATGAATTGGTGACATGAAATGCGAGACAAACATGTTCATGCAATGGCCCAAGAATTAAGGCATAAGGACACAACACCCAAACATGAGCAAAGGGGGGACAATCATGATAATGTGGCAATGAAGTAAGCTCTGAAATCATGTTAAGAGTGATGTCAAATCATGCACATAGGATAAGCATAGCATGCTAATGGACTTAAAGCTCAAAGCTAGCCAAGGAGCTTGTACCAAGGCCACATCAACCAAGCCCCAAAGGGCCAAGGTGAACCAAAACAGCCCCAAGGTAGACCAAAACAAGGCTAGAACATACATGGAATGAGGCCAAAACATGCCAAAAAGGTGAACACAAAACATGAGGCATACAAGGCCAACAAAGGGGTGTTACACTACACCTATTACAACCAACATGGCATGGCTTAACCAATGAAAATTAGAGTTATGGAATGTCAAAATAAGCCCAAAAACCTACTGAGATGGCATCCTAAAGGCCTAAGCATAAAGGCATGCACAATGGTCCATCCTTGAAGCACAAAACAACAACTCTTCAAAGCAATGAAAGAGTGACAAATACAAGTGTATGACCATGAAATATGCACTGATATATCATATGGAATGATGCCAAATCATAAGAATAGTCCTAGCAATGCATACTAATGACTTGGACATTCAAAGCCAACAAGCTAGGTTGAACCATGGCTACACAAAACAATGTAAGCATGACCAAAACAACACCAAACAAACCTTAACCATGGTAAAACAAGGCTAAAATCTTCTTTGGGTCAAGCCAAAATCATGCTAAAAACAAGGCTCAAAGCACAAAGCAAGTTAAGGCAATTTCATGGAAATGCACTACAAGTGCATGATACATGCAAGGGGCTATCAAACCAACTTTAAACAGAGTTATGACATGCTAAATAATGACTAAAAACATGCTGAAATGGAGCCCATACATGCTTAACAAACATGCTACTTTGGTAGGCTAACAAGGCTAGAAAAGGGGATTTACACTACAAGTGCAATAAACATGCAAGAGATGAGCAAGACAGCCCAAAAAAGATTTATGGCAGGTCTAGAAAGTAACAAAAATGAGGCTAAACAAAGCCTCCAAGAAGTAAAAACACATGCTCTTTTGGAGAGCCATCAACACAAGTAAACAAGACAAGAGGAGGGGGGACAACCCCCACCCATTTGGGCCTTCAAAATAGGTTTTTATCACTGAAAATACTCTGGATTTCAATGGTTAAAATGCCACAAAAAGTTGGTTTCAAAAGCTTAGGAAGTCGGCTCAAAAGGCTTTACAAGCTAAAGAGCAAAAGAGAGGACAATCCCCTATCCAACCAAGGCACAAACCAAGACTTTTAGGACTGAAAAACAGAAGAAAAACACACCACCCCAAAAATAGCCTCAAAGTAGTTCAAAAACTTATGGCAAAGCTAGTATGCCAAACAAGCTAAATGGGAGAGAGATGTTACCCTTGATGTACAGCTGCAAAACCAGCCCAAAATCTGAGCTAAGACCCAGCTTTTGAAGCTCAAAATGATCCTCCAAGAACCTCAGCCCAATGGGGGTTAACTTTGATGAAGGATGTATATGCAAACAAGAAGTATATCTCTACCTCTATGGACTTCTATGCACAAAAGGGCAATGGAGAGAGGCTCTACAGAGAGAGGCCGAGGTTTTTAGGTCTGAAATTTCTAGAGAGAGAGGACCTTTTAGAGTGAGAAGCTCCAAAACTAGCTTAGGAAGTTCTATTTTGCAGAATGGGAGATATAGGTTCATATATAGCACAAATCAGCTTTTGGTCGAAAATATCTGATTATAGGACAGCTGGAGCTTGCTAGAAACAGTTGGAGATGAAATATCTGTCAAAAATATGAGTTTTGGGCATTTCTGGCTGGCCGGCCATCTTTAGTGCCGGCCTGCTACTTGTGATGGCCGGCCTGCTACTTTTTTGGCCGGTCTGTTACTTTTGTGGCCGATAGCAAATATTTGTGGCCGGTAGCAAATTCTGCTCTGTAGGTCCAACTTCAAATGGGCATAACTCCTTCATATGAACTCCTTTTAAGGTCATTCTTGAGCCTAAACTGAAGCCCTAGAAATAAGCTTTCCAATGGTGCAGCCTTGCATAAAAATTACAACTGTGCAAGAAGTTATGCCTCTTTTGGTGAAGCCACTTAGTTTTGGTCCTAGCCGGATTTCAACCAATCATATCTCCCCCATCCGGACTCGGTTTTAGGAGATTCTTAAGTGAAAAACGAAGCCCCGGAAGTAAGATTTCCAATGGTTGTAGCCTCATAGCTTAAATCCAAGTGTATAGACAGATAGATTTGATTTAGTGATGACCGCTCGACTCTTTCTTAGCGATTCATACCCATCTTCTTCCCCAACTTGGTTTCTTCCCTCTTCTCCTCTTTTCTTCAACTTCAAACCCCTAAGTAAGGTGTTTTGAAAGATTTTTCAAAGATTTCAACTCTCTTTCATTCATTTCAACTTTGTCCTTGCTCGGTTTACCGAAAAGCGCAACATTTAACAAAATGCGAGCCTCAGAGCATCTTAGAAATTTTATTTCAAAAATGTTTTAAAAGTAGGGTTTTAAGGTCTAAAAACCATTCAAAATAACTTTGGTCCACAATAGGGTATGAATCTTGGATTTGACTCTCCTCTTGCTGAAGAAATCGAACCTTTGCCTTGCACATCTTTCATCACCGAGTAAACCATCAGTAGCGCCCAAGTCTTAAGGGCGGTCAAAAATTGGGTGTCTACAGTTGCCCCTCTTTGACAGAACTCGGAAGTCAAGAAGTGACGTGAGTGAATGTCAAAGCCCAGAGACGACCTGTTTTTGACAAGACCGAATACTTGGACAAACAAACAAAATACAGAAAAATAAATGGTTATGCCCACAGGCTACCTACGTATCCCATTGCAAGGAATCAAACCAGCGTAGTTCAGGGGCAAGATGCAAATGATATGTAAGAGGATTTTGATAATTGGACTTATACGCTACGCGAAGCCGATTTGAAAATTGGACTTATACGCCACGCGAAGCCGGTTTGAAAATTGGATTTATGTAAGAATGAATTGCACCTGTAGAGGATTTAAGGTCTCCTAGACCCGAGAGTGCACAACACAGTGCGAGTGATACAAAAACCCAGTGTGCACAAGATATTGTGATACAGAGTGAATGCACGAAACAAAGCTATACAGGTGCACAAGACAGTGCGATGTGGATTAAATGCACAAAACAGTGCGATACAATGCACTAACAAGTACAGGTAAAGTGCGCAAGATAGCGCAAGGCAATGCACAAACAAGTGCAGGTAAGGTGCGCAAGAAAGCGCGAGCAAGTTCCAACAAATGCGAGTAAGGTGCGCAAGATAGCGTGAGCAATGCACTAACAAATGCAAGTAAGGTGCGCAAAAAAGCGCGAAAAAGTTCAATGCAAAAGATACAAGCATTTTCTATGCAAGATGAGAGCATGTAATGAGATGCACAGGATAGTGCAATGCGCAATAAAACGCAAGTATAAACTGCACAAAACAGTGCGATGCGCAAGAAAGCGCGAGTGTAAACTGCACAAAACAGTGCGATGCACAAGAGAGCGCGAACAAAATGCAATGCACAAAATAGTGCGATGCGCAAAATAGCGCGAATGAAATGTAATGCACAAAACAGTGCGATGCGCAAAATAACGCGAATGAAATGTAATGCACAAAACAGTGTGATGCGCAAAATAGCGCGAGCGCAAATGCAGGATTTTAAGGTCTCCTAGACCAAAGAATGCACAAGATAGTGCGAGTGGAGATGTAGGATTTAAGGTCTCCAAGACCAAGTGAGTGCACAAGACAGTGCGAGGCAGGGGTGAATGCACAAAACAGTGCGATACAATGCATTAACAAGTGCAGGTAAAGTGTGCATAACAATGCAACTAGAGTGTGCGTAACAACGCAAGTAAAGAGGTGCATGACAATGCTACTAGAGTGTGCGTAACAACGCAAGTAAAGAGGTGCATGACAATGCTACTAGAGTGTGCGTAACAACGCAAGTAAGGTGTGCATGACAATGCTATGAGTGTGCGTGACAACGCAAGATAGAAAAGATACATGACAACGTAAGTAAAGTGCGTAACAGTGTAAGATACAAAAGTGCGTAACAGCGCAAGTACCCCTGCCGGTGGTGTGTGGGGATGCCTCACAAGGCATTCCCTGCCCCTCCAAGGCAAAACACAAGTGTTTGGTGTGAAACCAGATACTAAACGGTTGAGTTCGGAGGTCCTGAGGCAAGGCACGCGAGCCGAGACCTCCGGGAACTCCAAACGAGCACAATCATGGATAATTACCGAGTGTTCAAACGGTGACGTCCAAGTCTTGAGGTCGGTCAAAAATGAGGTGTCTACAGCTACTAGAGTGTGCGTAACAACGCAAGTAAGGTGTGCATGACAATGCTACGAGTGTGCGTGACAACGCAAGATAGAAAAGATACATGACAACGTAAGTAAAGTGCGTAACAGTGCAAGATACAAAAGTGCATAACAGCGCAAGTAAAATGCGTGATAGCGCAAGATACAAAAGTGCGTAACAATGCAAGCAACGTGCGTAACAGCGCAAGATAGAGATGTGCAAAACAATACAAGTATAGTGCGTGACAGCGCAAGTTAAAAATGTGCAAAACAATGCGAGTAGCGTGCATAACAATGCAGGTGGAGTATGCATAACAATGCAACTAAAAGAGTGCATAACAATGCAGGCAGAGTGTAACATCAACAGCATGTTTGAAGTAAACTACTGAATAAGGAAATACAAGTCTTAACGAGACCAATTCAAACGCAACCTCCGATTTACCTCTCGGAGGACTTGGCAACACGCTTAGCTCAAAAGGGTACACCATGTTCATATTGGCGAGAGGTAACATCTGCATGTGAAACCCTCAGGTGCTGCCTGAACTGCCATTCTGACTTGAAGCAAGCTTACACTTGGGGTCGAGATACACTCATACTCTAGAGAAACGGCGAGGCCTGAGAAGGTGCACCTAGAATGCAATCCCAGAATCTGAAACAAACTCAGATGCTCTGATTTTTCCTATTTTCTTTTACTTTGCAGTCCGGAACCAATATAGCTTCAGATAGGTCCTGGTTTTACTGTTCTTATATGACCTGGGTTGAACCCTGCAGTATTATGGAAGAACAAAACCTGTTTTGCACAAATATGGAGAATGGCACAGTACTTTAAGCACAAAACGATTTATTTTTGAAAATGAGAGTGAGAATAAGTTTTCAACTGCGTATTAAGTCTACGAATGGACACAGCGCATCACGACTCAACAAAGGAGAACAAAGGTAAACAACCTAAACACACCTATTGACACTGGAAACGACTCAAAACAAGAATCGAGACAGACAAAACACAAGACTCAAATGTGCACAGGGAGCCTGTTTCTCCAGGTATTGTTTCCCACCCTTTCTTATTTGTGATCCTCATATCACTCGACCCTCAGGCTCGATTTTCCTCTCAAAAGCCCTTTCCTCACTTTTCTCTCAGCGCACATCTCTCTATTCTTCAATCTCTCATTTTTTATTCCTCCCTTGGGTGGTCGATGGATAAACAAGAAGTTGCGGGCTCTTGCCCCTAGCATTCTGCTAGATTCTCATTCTTCTGTGCACAGCTGGTGAATTTCTCCCATAGAGGGGTTGTGGTGCGACTGGATGTGCAGCAGATCTGCAATGGACATCGGTTGACGATGCTCTGCTAGGGAGTTTGGGCGTGATCAAACATGTCCTGATGAGGGAGTGGAATATCATGATCCATTCTAATCCATGCTTCGCACTTGGCCCAAAATCTCGCTGCTTGGAGGATGTGAGAGCTTTCTGCCCTTTGCTGTTTGCTTTAGTTTTGCCCTTTTCTGACAGGTAGAGTGCATTTCTTGGCAAGTAGAGTGCCCTTTTTGGCAAGTATGGTGCCCTTTCCGGCAAGTATGTTGACAATGGGGAAAAGATAGAACACCTGACTCAACTGTGCCTCTAGTTCATCATTTTGACCATTTTTTGTTTTTGGCTTCTGCTAAAACAATTTTAACCAAAATGAGGGTTAGATTAACATGCTTGTTCGATTTTTGATTTAAAATCATGCAAGTCAGGCTATGAGCACTGAAAATTTTCCTTTTTTGGGTCCAAGAAATGGTCTGGTTTTGGAAAAATGGAATAATTTTTTAAAAAATTAGTCAACCTCAGTAAAAATTCTGAAAAACTATTTTTACAGATGGCCATTGCTCAACCAACACGAAACCTACTCTCAAGATGCGCAACCTTGAATCAGAAGCAATGGAAAATTGCCCCTTATCTGAAGGACACTGCACGGCAACGGCAAGTTACCCCTTGTTTAAATAGTACCGTAGCACACTGTATGGCAACGGAAAGTTGCCCCTTGTTTGGATAGCACCGCAGCGCATTGTAATCTGCCTTTAGAGTAACGATCACAACTGAACTCTCGGATATAGAGAAAACAAAGATGATCAAAACCATTGCATAGACACAATCGATTTGGAAGTGTTTGTGGCTGGACTTCAGAACGAAGTTGCCTCCGTATCCCAAACATGGGAATCAAGCCTTACGTAGTTCCAATTAAGGGACACTCGGGTATTAACCTCTCCTTTTACGCTCTAACTTTTGCCAAGGCCGCCTTTCTGGGTTTTCGACCTTGCGAGCTTTGTTCTTCTTTTCTTTTCAATTCTTTTTGTTCTTTTTCATTCTTAGCATTTTTTCTCTTCTTCTTTTTTCTTGCTCTAACTTTTGCCTGGTCGCCCTTCTGGGTTTTCGGCCCAACGAGCCTCTCAAGGGTAAAAGTGTTGCTTTGTCCATGTCAAATGGTTTTGAGATCTCGAAGCCATCTGAATCCAGGAGGGTGGCTGTTGTTTGCTAATGATGTTGGAGTCCATCCAATGGGGGGCTTAATTTGCCCCCAGTGTTGTGGATAGGAACTCGGTCGTTCTTCAAAAAAAGAGCTTTTTCTTTCTTCCTTTCTGGGATTTAGCATTCTTGCCAGTCTTCATTGATTTGCAGAATGATCCACCTTCGGCTCTTCGAGCACGTCTGATATTTTTGGCCCCTAGTTCGAGGGGTGCTTTTGATCTAGCTTTGCAAGCTTCTTTTGATGACGTCTGACCTTTTTGATCTGATTTTCTGCCTCTTGTTCGAGGATTGCTTCAAATTTGGCCACTCAGACCTCACATCATGATTGACCGTTGAACATTCTGAATCTAATGTTCAAGGTTTGAAAGCAAATGGGTTGAGTCTTAAGGCTGAGAGCGATCCTAGGCTGCATAATCTCAAAAGCGATTCCACACAGGTCTTCGCAGGACGACACAAAATATTTTTTGAAATCTTTTAAGAAAGCGACTAGTCGCTCGCACTGAAGACAATGTAGAACCAATCTGGATCAAGCCAGGGTCCTTCTTAGTACTCACATTAACAAACATGGTCTCATTCATTAAGGGCTTAGTATGCCTCTCTTTCTCTCAGATGATCAAATTTTGCAAAACCTGAGGAATTCCTTCCTCTTTGTTTTCCTCACAATGTTCAAAATGTTTTGAAAACTTAGGTCAATGCAATAAATTTCAAGGCACAGAAAAGACACAGTTTCTTAGTCAAATACTGCCCTCTCATTCAAAACTTCTATCACAACTGGCGTAAGGCAAAAGCAAACTCAAGGGCGTGAAAATCACTGCTGTTTCATTCATAACTATTAGCACAACTGGCTCCCTGGCAGAAACAGACTCAAAAGAAAGCAAAAAGACAAACAAAAAACAAAATAGCGATGCCCGAGGTAACACCCCCGGAATCACCTGACTCTAACAAAACAGGACTGACTCGATACAACAAGACAGACCCGAAACAAAAAGACTGACTCAAAACAAAGAGACAGACTCAAAACAACACAACAAAACTGACCTAAAAACCCAAGTCAAAAACTAGCATTCGCAAATGCTCAAAACAGTGCGTGTCATACGCCACATCTGAAGTAAACCGAGTGCTGCCCGCAGGTGGTTCATCCCCTGATCACATCACATTATCCTCCAAGTGCACTGATCCAGTGCCGATAGACTTTACAGGGTCTGGTGCGACGATAACCCTTTTATCAATCAGATCTTGTATTTCGTGGCGAAGACAATAACAACTGTCAGTGCCATGGCCGACTTGTTGATGAAAAGCGCAGTACTTGGCCAGATCATGGGAGGGAGGAAGTTTGTTTGGCAGTGGCCGCAGCTCCAGGGGTTTCAGATCCCTCTTTCTAATCAGGACCCTCAAGGCTACTGATAGAGACATGTACAATGGGGTGAACACCCTCTGGCCCCGAGGTGGGTGTTTTGAGGTTTGTGGAGTTTTGCTAGACGCACTAGCAAAGGGATTGACAGGCGCTGACTGGGTTTGCTGATCTCTTCCGAGCACGGGATTAGAGCTGAAAGGAACATTCCTGATATGACGGCCCTTCTCCTGGCTTGCCCCTTGATTCAAACTGTCCCCGACTTGAGTGGCGAAAGTGTCATCCACAATCTTTGCAACAAATACAATCACTTGTTGTTTGTCCAACCCTTCAGTTTTCAAAGCCTCAACAACCCACAGAAGGTGTTCATGAGGATCAATGTCTACCCCTACCTTGTTCTTTTAGCTTGCCTCCACTTTGCTAAGGGATCGGCCTTCTTCAGATGCAGCCCGTCCCAAGATTAGGGAGCCTTTTGTCATGAAATTCCCGATATGTGGTGTGGTCGATGATGGAGCCAATATCCCGAAGGCTAAATCTATCACAGTTCTCTAAAGATCTTCGATCATTCTCATCAGTTCAGAAGTAGTGGGCTCACGGGTTTGAGATGAGGTGCATCCATCATGCATAAGTCCATGCTTTCTGGGATAAACACCTCAGGCTTGGGTAGATGGACTGGGGTGATGTATGCGTTGGGGTCGTAAGAGACAGCCAATGTGTGGATTAGATTGAAATGTGGATGAGGTACTTGGTCATTGGTGTCTGAAGGTGGAGCTATCGTCCGGTTGTCGATGAGATTTTGGACCTCATGATGAAGGCGGTAGCAACGGTCGGTGCCATGACCGCACTGCTGATGGTACACACAGTACTTGGAGGGGTTATGTCTGGTTGGGAGTGGGTCAAGCAGAGGTCGAGGGTCAAGGGGTTTGAGATACCCTCTTTCCATCAAGATTTTTAGTGTGCTAGTCAGGCTCATATAGAGGGGGGTGAAAGTTCTACCCTGAGCTCGGGCTGGGCCGGCTGTTTGTAGGCTTGAATTGACAAAAGGGTTGGTTGTGGCAACCGTATTGATTTCGGTGGGTTTGGAAATAACGCTACTACCAGCATTGGTACTTCCTGCAATCGCCCTCCTTGTCGGTTCACTTGTTCTGGGAATAATCCCTGTGTTGAACGCATTCTCGACCTGAACCCCTAGTTCATGCAAACTTTTGAAAGTGAATAATAGAGTGACTATCGACTTTTGCAACATATCATGTTCGAGGTTTCGCACCATTATTCGCACTTGATCCCTCTCAAAAGGGCGATCTGTCATCAGTGCTGCCTTTGCTCTCCACCTTGCAACAAATTCCACAAAAGGCTTTGTTGGGTTCTGGCGGGTTGTTTTCAAGCTCTTGGGTGGTCATTTCAACTTGGGTATTGTAAGAATACTGATCAACAAAGGCCTCAGCCAACTCTTCCCAGTTCTGTTTCACTGTATTCTCCAACTTGGCATACCAAGCGGGTGCAACACTCGACAGGGTTCTTCCATACAGAGAGAGTTTCTGTGGTTTAGTCAGACCTATCGGCTTTAGGACATCCAAGAAAAGCCGGATATGTACCATAGGATCTCCAGACCCGTCGAAACGGTCAATATGTGGCATTTTGAATCTGTTTGGAAGTCGTACGGTAGCCTCGGTGTACCCATCCTCAATGTCGGGAATGGAGTTAAGGCCCTGTGCCTTTTTGAATTGTTTCTCAAGGTTAGCAATTTTCATCGCAGTCGGATCGAGCTCATTTACAGCAAGGGAATAAAGCCTCCCATTAGGCTGCACTAGGGGTTTGACAACTCGGGCTTGAGCCAACCCTTCTTGGGGATCCGAACCCTGCAAATCTTCAGTTGGCGGAAGTGGGTCAAAGTTCGATTGGGGTCTCGAAGCTGGATGCGAGGCAGATGCCCCAGATGGGCGTTGCATTTCAGCACTGGTCTTATCCTGCATTGTAGTTCCCTGATTTAACACTGCTATCACGGCCACAAATTCTTTCGAACCTTGTGCCATCATGGGTCTACTGATGATGTGACTGGTGACTGTCGGATCAGATGAAACAATGAGCCCTGTCTGGCCCTTCTTTGCCTTACCACTGGCGAAGGAAAACTGGTTGCCCTTGAACTGAATCTCTGACCTGACAAAGTCTATCAGCACTAGTCCAATGTACCCGAGGGATATTGGAGCCTTCTGAAGCTATAGTTCCAAGACTACCTAGCAAAAGAGAAAACAGACAGCATCTCAGCTTAACTTCACCAAAACAGATACGAGCAAAGCTGAACGACTGTGTTCTCTACTGAATTCTGCCCAAATCTTTGCCTGTAAACTGATACCCTCAGCTAAAACTGATTCTCCCAAAATACTGATGCCCGCAGGCCTGATACCCAGACTTGCAAACTGATATATGCATTCCCTGTAGAGGCACACTCTAAAAGCACATAACAAGCAAATGAGAGCCAAAACACCCCTATGTTAGGGTAGGGTTTCCCTGTCCTATTTTGTCAGGAACTAGGGTTTCACTACGCACACAGCGGTTTCAAACAACCTACAATAGGGTAAGCAACTTGTCCTAGTTTGGAATAGTCACTATGGATTCCGAATATGCACTAGGTCGAATGGTCAAAGAGGGTGCCCCGGTTAAAACCGGGGTTTGTGTTCCCATCGTGGCAGAGCCTGTAACCGGTCAACCTTATGGCACGCTTCTCAAAGTGAGCCTCCGGGAAACCGTCAGGAATAGCAGATGGCAAACACAGTGTCCTAGGCGCACCAATGCAACTGCAATGCAAAGAGACACATAAGTGTAATCAAAACAAGATATCATGAGTTCGAGTCAAGTTCTCAAACTCCCCAGCAGAGTCGACAGAAACTGTAGACGCGCCCCGAGGGCCTCATGCTACAGTTCAGACTCAAATGTCACGGTTTTGAATCTAGTCTCGCAAAGTGCAATGCAAGACCGATAAATCACCAAAGAGTCCAAATCCGACAAATCGTTTTGGAAAACAGATTTTTAAGAAAGAAATGCCAAACATGGACTACTTTTCCAGATACAGAGTCACCACCTAAATATTTATTTTGGGGGGATTTAGGAAACCCTGACTCGTTGCCTAAGGCCACGTGTCCGCCATCACCAAAGTTGCCTCGGCTCGAGAACTTGGGTACAATTGGGGAAGGTGATTTCATGAGCACCCCCGCTTGCCCAATCAAGGATCGGCCACGACTAAGCATGATATCGAGTTTTTGAAAACACATGTGCTCTTATTCCGGTTTATTAGCCTAGAATTACTATGTGATGCACACAGCATACAAGTATAGACTGGATTGCCTAAGTTGGAACAAAGCATCGCATATTCGTTTGTTTTGAAAATGGATTGAAGCTTGCTACTCGCAAGAAGGCTAAAACACGGGTTTCGACGAATTATTCCAACACAAGCAACCCAACCTTCACCCACAGACATTCAAGCAGTTATATCACATAAGCAATTAGCCTCGTGGCAAGCATGCTGTCATGTTAACACTCACACACATGCAAGATGCTAAAGCATAAATGCTTACCTAGTACTCCGAGCCAAAACATGAAACTAGTTAGTAATCAAATGCATGATCCTAGTTCATGTTAGCAATGGCTAATGCAACACATACAAAATGCAACTAAGATAGGCTCGGCTATTCTAAAATGTCATGTGAAATGCAACTTGATATATGCATTCAAGCAGGAATTGAAATACAATGCAGTTAGTATGATGCGCCAAGCCCGGTGCGTGCAATACGAATAAATGGACGCAAGCATGCGACCATAAGTATGCTAATTGAAACATGTCCTAAACTAAACATCAAAAGCTAGTAAATAAAAAGGAGAAAGACGTGGGGTTGGAAGACATTCACACACGCACGCACACTTATTACAAATTCGCCCTATCGACGGAGGGTCCGAAAGAATAATACAAACCAAATAAATAATTAACTACTCTAACTAATTAAATATTACAAAACCTTAATTAATTAACAAATTAATTACGCTACTAAAGTAGTAAAGCTGTCTCGGGAAGAGGGTCAAATGCATGCATGCTCGATTCGCCTCGCTCGGAAACCCGTTGCCATGCCACATGTTGCCTCTATTTGCACTGTTCTGCACCTCTGAGAACTGTGAAAATCCTTGAGATGCCTCTGAATTACTCCCTGAGCATTGTGGGATATCACCGGCCAAAAGATAGGACCACCGGCCATTGGGAATTGGTCACCGACCAAAAGTGGGGCCATTGGCTGGACTCTGGTAGCCAGCCGGCACTGAAAAGGGCCGACCGGCCATCTGTTCCTGCAGAACTATGTTTTTGCTGCAGCAGAGGACAGACAGTGCATGGCAAGGAATTTACAAGACAATGTGTGCACGACCACCCTTCCTATCATGCTATGAACTCAAGGGGGTTTGGTTCTCGACCCTCGGGCCACCAATCTCGCATTTCAATGCATGATGGCCAAAGGCGCTAAGTGTGCAATTTGATATCAAATGAAATGCACAAAAACACATAAGGGCCCCAACCTCTATCATGATTGATTCAAGAGGCAAGGGACGCGCACAGGGGCCAAATAGGGGATATAACTACAAGTGACATATGGAAACACCAAACAATGTTGAGC
>NW_021032603.1:61935-104400 GCF_004153795.1 Camellia sinensis | reverse complement strand
GAATGTGACTTTCAAACTTCATAACCTTGAAAATGTTACTATATTGAGCATTATTTCATAATTTTGATGTAAATATCATGTTTGGTTAAGTTAACTTTAGAAAAAATGTAAAATTGTTATCGAGAGAAATTATGGGTAAAAATATTACCTCTTTAAATGCTTTGGCATGAAAAAAATGCGTTATGTTGATAATATAGTTATGTTGTTGAGGGATGAGGCAATGTGAAGTTAGGTTTGGTATTTTAAATTTGCAAAAATTTTTTGAATATAATAAACTTATTAATTTAGTGGATTAAATTAGTTTGGTTAAAAGGTTATATCTATTATGGTTAAAAGTGCGTTATTAAGAATTAAATACCATTAACTTTTGACATAGTAGGATTGGGGGAATGTGGTAATATAATAAGTATAGGATTTTCTTTGAGTTATATACTTATGATTTTTTGCAAGATCTAGATGATTTTCGAATCATCCTTTGATTTGTTTTGAAAATTGATTTTGATTCAAGAAGAATGAAAATTTTTTTTTTAAAGTTGTCGTTTACTTTTCCTTGTCCTTTTAAAATGAAATTGAGGGTTTTTGAACTACGAGGAATTGAAGAGAAGAGGTTGTTTTTGTGGTGACTTTTTTTAATAAAAATGAAGATGAAGTGGTTTTTGGTGAAGAAAAACCTCAAAATTTGGGGTTATAAAAAGATGTGTGAAACAATTTCGAAGATGTTGAAGTGTTTTAATATTTAGTTTTAGTGTGTCAATAATTAAATGATGTGATTTGGTTATATTGTTTACATATAAATGAATGGTTTTTTCCATGGAAATATGAGAATGTTGAAGTTTTGAAGAAATGTTTGTTCAAAATGTTGATATAGTCTTGAATGTGGCTAAAATGTTGAGATTACTCTAAGTGTATAGAATTATGTTGTCCCATGGATGAAATAAATAATAGTATTTTATTTCCATCTTGAAAATTATATGAATGAGAATAGAAATGCACAATGAGAATTTGCAATTTCCATCCTACTATGTCAAAAGTTATGGTATAATCTTAATAACTCTTTTAACCATAATGGATATAACATTTTAACCAAAACTAATTTAATCCACTAAATTAATAAGTTTATTATATTCAAAAATTTTCAAATTAATAATACCAAACCTAACTTCACATGCCTCATCCCTCAAACATAACTATATCTCAACATAACCATTTTTCATGCCAAGCCATTTAAAGAGGTAATATTTTTACCAAATTTTCTACCAATAACAATTTTACAACTTTTTCTAAAGTTACTTAACCAACATGATATTTACATCAAAATTATGAAATATGCTCAATAGTAACATTTTCAAGGTTATGAGTTTGAAAGTCCACATTCCACTTTTTTATTTTCATAAAAATGAACACAACTTACTCATCAACATATCATCTTTTATAAAATATCATGAATATAACACTTTTAAAGTTTTTAATCCCAAAACAACTATATAATTTCTACTTAAGCATTTACTCCATATTCCTCAACATCAATTTATTTTTCTTCTCAAAAATAAATTCCAAAACTCAAAGATGAGATAAATATTTCAACATTATTTTCCCAAAATAAATTGTCTAACCATAATATGAGGTAGATACAACTCATACAACTATTAATTTTATTTTATTTTCAGATTTTTAACAAGTATTTCCAACACAAGATGATTTTTCCAAATCAATTTCAAAATAACAATATTCTTAACACTTCAACCTAATTTTTCTTTCAAAAATTACCAAACAAAAATCTGAAAAAAAAATATGCAATACCTCTTATAATGACATATTTTCTCAAAATAATTCTAACATAACTTTAATGTAAAAATATGAAGAAAGTCCTTACCTCAAATATGAAGAAAAACAAATCTACAAATACAAATATCGCCCGATCATGAATCCGAGATCACAATTGCAAAGATCACGACAAGCTCTCCGACTTTCATTTACAAAACTTTTACAAAATCTCACTGTAATGACTCCCATTTGAAGCTCAAAGATCTAAGCTCAAAGGTTGAGCAACTATGGAAAATAAAGAAAAGGGAGAGAGACGTACCCTTTGCCAACCCAACCAAAGAGAATGAAATGAAATGAAAAGGAAAAGAAGATGAAATGATGGCCATTACAAAAAGGGAGGCAACCCCATGTGGGTTTGTCTTTCTAAAAGAAAAAAATTGGTTTCTCCAAAATATATTTTGTAATAATATCTTCAAATTTTATAATATAAATTATAAAATGATATAATTTTTCTCACTACAAAATATAATATTTTTGTACACCACAAAATATAATATTTTGATCACTACAAAATAAACATTTTTTCTTTCTTTATAAAATATATAATTTTTCACCATATAATACACACTATAAAATCAACTATCAAATATTTATTATAATCATATATAATAAATAATAACAACTCATAAGGTGGTTATTACCAATCACCTAATTAAAAATGACCAAACAGTTAAACATGAGTCATTAAACAAACTCAAATTAAATTAAATATAAATCATGGGCCTCACCCATGGTCCAATTATATACCAAAATAGTCCCAACAAATTTATCTCAAATCCTCGTCCGAACACCCAAAACTCAATTTCAAATTCTACTATAAATTAAACTGAACACCAATCAGTCCGTGAATTTTCATAAAATAAATACTCATCATTTAATTCTGAAATGTTTACCCAACGCGCTAGACTCATATGGGAACAACATATAAAAATTTCATAATTTTCTGAGATCGGAAACTATTTTTAAAAAATACAAAACCGAACTATTTTCGCACAGAATTTACACAACAATCAAATTCGAAAATTTGCTCAATTAAATTATGCATTGGCTATTTAAAAAAAAAATTCTGGGTCATTACATGTTGTGATTTGGTGATGATATACTATGTGATTTGGTGAAATCTGATGATTCAATTTGGTGAAACATGAAATGTGACTATGTGAGCTACCATTTTGTCTTCTTTAATTTTCACCAAGAATTATGTTATTTTCTTTGTATGATGATTGAAATCTGATCCGGAGCTACCATTTTTCACTTATTTAATTAGTTTCGGTAATGTTACTTTAATGCCATTCTGATTTAGGCATACACATTGAGTATCAGATAATGAGCACCCCCTTTGAGAAATCAACAGTCTGAAGATTTTTAAGAACATAATGAACATAATGATTGAAATGTGGAAATGATAAGTTCATAAATCTGTTCATGCTTATCATTTAAGAAAGTTGTTAATTCATAGCTGATGATGACAGAGACATATAGATTGTGTGAAGGATAAAAGAATTTTTTGAAATATTGAGCTAGCATTTTTGCATGCCTTAGATTGAGCTTCTGTAGTTACAAATGTGTGTGTTGTTGATATGCTCTAAGAGTGTATGAACCATAACCTTGATCCATATTGGTTAAGGTTGATTGTAGATAAAATTCTAACTCACATATATAGGATTGTATCTAGCTATACTCTTTTACAATTGCTTGCACTACAACAAAAAAAGGTTTTTACAGCGTGCATTGACCCTTCTACGACGTGTAGGCACACGTCATATTATGACCAGTCATGGAACGTCATTCACTTTCAACGACATGCTTTGTACGCCGTTAAAAATTATTTAATGACAGATTTTGTGTGTCGTTGTTACTTTTTCTACGACATGCTAAAGTACACCGTTAAAAACTATTTAATGACAGATTTTGTGCGTCGTTGTTACTTTTTCTATGACTATTTTTGCACACCGTTAATTGGTGAGACAAATAACGACGCTGATTGCGTGCCGTAAAATATGTAATACAACGACTTATTATGTCTGTCGTAGAATATGCAGTTTTTTTTTTTAAATTCAATAGGCTCTATTTAACCAATTTTGTACAATCTAACAAATATTACAAACAAGCATTACAAAACATCAATCAACTACCAAAATATTGTTTGAAACATCAAAAAGAAACTATATCCATAAATTATAAACATTCAACAATTGTTTATACATTCCAAACATTCGAAAACTATATCTTTAAGTTCTAAACTGTACAAAAAGTTTAAACCATCCAAAACTATGCATATCTAACTTTCTAAACATATCGACAACTATTAAGAGATTATCTAAAACTACCGACAACAGTTCCTATAATAGTTACAGCTGCAGTTGTAGCAAATCCACTTGCTCCTATCACAGGGACAAGGGTGCGCAATGTATGTGTTAAGACACCTAAACTAGTGACAATAGCTGGAGCAACTAATCCTTTTGCATTTCTTGTCTGCATGACAAAGGAAACTTCACATATGTACAAAAAATGATGACTCAGGGACAAAAATATTTCTTGAGGTATTAAATCCACTTGCTCCTATCACAGGGACAAGGGTGCGCAATGTATGTGTTAAGACACCTAAACTAGTGACAATAGCTGGAGCAACTAATCCTTTTGCATTTCTTGTCTGCATGACAAAGGAAACTTCACATATGTACAAAAAATGACGACTTAGGGACACAAATATTTCTTGAGGTATTAAGAAATGATCAAGAAATTGTAAAATATCAACAAAACATTTCCAAAATTAATACGATAATTCAATGGTCCTATAAAAGCAATGTCATAATTAAAAATTAGCAAATATTCAAGATCTCAATAGTTTGCTACTAAATTCAGACCATAAGAAGCTCAAGAGAAAAATCAAATTTAAAAAGAGGAAGAGGTGGAATTAATCTACTTCAATGCAACACCTACTTGGGACTTGCATAATTATGTTAAAGGATCTCTATGTATGAGGTTAGGTTTGTATAGGTTTTATCCATTACCATTGTAAGTTCCAAAATAAAGAGTCCAAGTCAAATTAGAGTCTATATTATTTATAAGTTTAAAATGAAACTTTCAATCCATTATAGAAGAAATTTAGGTAAGTTTTAGTAACTTTAGGTGCTTTTTGTGACAATGTGATGTAATTCTACCTGAGTACTTAGTAGCAAATACATAAGATAAGTAACTATAGGAATAATCCCTAAGCTAATCATTTTCTTCTTCTCTAATTTTTCATTAGTATCTAATCCAATCACAAGCTATTACTAATTCCATGGACTCTTGAACCTTATAGCCTACTTCCTGATATTATATGCCTTTTCTCTAATAATTCAACCCTAAAAAGTATGCCACTTGAAAAACTAAACAATATTCATAAATAACATAGTTGCTTCATTTCACTAGGGCCTTCCTCTTTGGGGTGTACAATCCGTTGATCACCTTCTCGAACTTTGGCGCAGACAATCTGAAAATCAACTATATAGTGGGTTATGTAGATGCACTATAAAGTAGGACATTAAGAATCATAAAGGTCTAATAAACGTGATTCTACCAAGGTGATGACATATTTCGTAAGGACACAAAAACATGTTCCTAAGCAACTTTTGATACATAAAAATCAAATGATTACATCGGTTTTAATAACCATTCGAAGTAGAGCAGAGAAGGTAGCAACTCAATATGCAACAATGTAATAAAAAAATGCAAGCAAAATTAAATTGAAAATGGAATTAATTCCTAGAGATGTTTTGATAAATTTGATGTGTATTCAATAAGTTGATAAAGGATCTAGAACATCCCTATTATGATTTGGAACAATACCATTGGGAAATGTTGCAGTTGCTTATGAAATCGTTTCCATGCACCATTATCTGGAAAAGCAATTGATATCTCGAGAGAGAATGAAAACATCATCTAACCTACACAAGCACACAATTCAGGATGAAATGGAGGGAAATTTGATATTTTGCCTATATGTGTGGGTTCATTTTAACACTTTGGGTTGTTTGTTAACACCATTTCCTATTTTCTTTTTTCATTTTCATTATAAATATATATATATATATATAACAAAAAAAAATCATTTTTTGTAAACAGAAATAAGAAGTGACCCTTAGTCTTTAGTATTTCATTCCATGGTGCACTTCATCGTAACATTGGTTTGTAGAAGTAAAAACTAATTACAGACACTTCATTTTCAAAAAAATTAATTCCAGACAAATGATAGCTTATCTTATGGTTTTCGTCATAAGAAGAAATCTTATGTTGTCTAAATTGGGGAGCTCCTGAAGCCTATTCTTGAGCATGGGAATCCCGCTCTCAAAGCATGGTAAAACATTGTCGCCAAAGTAGAATCGCTCCTGAAATACAAGAAAACAAGGAAACAAAGAAGCTAGAGTAATCACAATCCCATATCAGTTGAGGATAACATGGAAAAGGCTATTAAATCAGTGATACCAGTATTCAGCACCAACCTGCAATGCATGGATATCAAAAATCACCAACTAGTGGGCCCTCCCCTTGAAATCGGTATATTAGACAAGGTTCTGGCAAGAGTGAAAGCAGTTGCAACATCCCCTTTCTCCTCCATGCGCTCAGAAGTATCCGTGGGGAAAAATGGAAGGACGAGTGTTAATGAAGAGACAAACAGATTTGGTAATGCATAAATGACTAAGAGTTGCTCAAAAATCAACCCTGAAGAACTAAATGAGGCAAGAAAGGCCACGTGTTGTCCACGAATGCCATGGGCATTGGATATGAACAAGTTGGGGAAACCATCATCGAATGTCCTGAAGTATTAAGAATACCTTCAATTTCATAACTTCGGATTTTAGACATTTGTTAAGATGCTTAAAAGAGTTGTACATTTTTTTATGACATACGTGTCATAAAAGAATGTACAATCATTTTAAATTGTATTAACTAATGACATAAGGAAAATTGTTACCTAATGAAAATGGTATAATAATCAATCAGCTATGGAAATCAACCTAGTGGCGAGGAGTTTGTGGTATTCGACTGCCTCTTCCTTGGCCTTTGCAATTCTCTTCTTCTTGTCTGTTATCCTAGCTTGCTTCCTCTGTAGAGTCAGTGGAGTTACCAGTCGTTGTATCTTTGGAGCCCTACTCACCAGAAGCTAGGTCAAAATGTTCATTGTACAAGTGGAAAGTATTACAACCACACACTTGTGTTTGATCATACTATAAATGGCACGCTCACACACTCAAAAAATCAAATCTCTAGTAGTGGTATCTGATATCTGAATAAAAAGCCAAACATATTGAGCCAATACTAAAGTGAAAAATAAATAATTGATTGCATCATATTCTAGATAAAATTAGGCTGGAATTATATGGAACACAATGGCCTATCATTCAATCAAAGCCAAATACAAATGCTGATTTGTAATGCACATGAACTGCGAAATCCCTCCCATTATAGCTTAGCCTCGAAAAGAAAATAGGAAGAAAAAAAATTACCTCTCTTTGATGCAATTTCAATGACTGGTGGTCAAACTGGAGCTTAGATCACACTAAAGCTGTACACAGCAACAGTAAAAGCATTAGAAGAGATTGTACCGATTATTGTCGCCGCCGAACCAGGTTAAAGTCTCCAAAGAGAGATTGAAACCCTTCCAGATCAAAATGCCCAAAATACGTCTTCGAACCCTCTCTCTTCTTCCTTTCTTGTTGACTTCGAATCATCTCTTTTCAAATCATCTCTCTTTACCATTTCTATGTTCCTTTATGATTATAAGTCATTAGAACCCAAACAGTTGTGTATTTTGATTTTTTTTTTTTTTGTGCGTCGAATATGGGGTACTACACATGGTGTTGCGGCCGTTGAAAGAGAGAGAGAAACAAAAAAAACTAGGGCAGAACTGGGCTGGGAGTGAGAATGAATTAGGGATTTCAGATACACAACCAAGAAGAGAATAGAAGCATGAGACGACGATAGATACCTTTGATTTCAGATACACAACCGAAGAGAAAAGATGAGATGATCCTGGTAACCCTAGCCATTGATTCGGCCTTCATCATCATCATCAGAGAGAGAGAGATTGAAACCCTTGTGATCCATGCTGATTGGAGGAAGGCAAAATAGTTATTTTGGGAAAAAATATTTCTAATATATATATATATATATATATTTTGGTGATTGGCGCCCCAAATTTCATTTTGGCGCTTTTTTTTTATCATATAATTCACGACATGCATTGTGCATCATAAAAAAACAATATTTTTAACGGCAGACGATATCTGCATCGTAAAAAGTGCAATACTTTTAACGGCGGGCGTTGTGTAAGCTGTGAAAAGTATTCACTTTTCACAGCTGACGTATGTGCATCGTGTATAATTGATGTATTAACGACATGCCATATGCACGTCGTAGAAACTGTTATTATTTATGGCGTGCATTGCAAGTCGTAAAAAAATCATTGCTATTACTATTCACAGCCTACGCAATAGACACGCTGTAGTTGGAAAAGTATTTACGACGTGCAAAAAAAGCAAGTCGTAAAAGTGAGAAACTACGACGTGCATTTATTGTATGTCATTGATGTGGTGCCGTAAAAAGTCAATTTTGTTATAGTGTTGTATCAAATTACAGTATTCTTGGGGTAAGGATGAGCATAGAATACCCATTGTCATTTGTGTATTAAGGACAAGGTTGGGCATATTCCTAGAAAATTCATTGTTGAAGTTGGTTGAAATGTTGTAGGCTAAGAAACACAGACACGAACATGGATACGCTAACATAAAAATTTTCAAAACAAGGTAACAATACATGGGTGACACATGCAGAATATATAATTTTATATATTTATTATTCTTGGGGTAAGGATGAGAGTAGAATACCCAATGTAATTTGTGTATTAAGGACAAGGTTGGGGACATTCCTAGAAAATCCATTGTTGTAGTTGGTTGAAAGGTTGTAGGCTAAGACACATGGACACGAACACGGATAATTGGCAGTGGTAGAATCTTCCTATGGAACTAGACCATATGATAGGTGTTTCCTCCGTACAACATATAATGATAATCCATATCAGTAAAAAATATTAGTTCACTGTAGTAAGAATTGAACCCAGGCATAACGCTTGGTAAGGGAGCTCCTCATCCACCAGGCCAACAGCTTGGTCTTGAAATGCTGTTTGTTGGTTGAATATGAAACTTACAATTCAAGCTCCTTTAACATTGTTATAGCAGTCAACATAATTTAGAGGCATCTCTATGGAGATAACTTGAAAGCAAGTGTTTTTTCATTGTGCTGGTGCCAGTACAAATCTAAGTTAGTGCCCGTTTAAGGTGAAACATCTCTGATAAATCTCCTAGCGCCAACATTACTAGATGTTGAAATAACATGCATTGCTTAATCAAGTGTAATTACAGCAACACCTTTGAGGTATGCTTTCCTGCAGCTTGCAGGGTTGAACCACATCTAATAGGAATGTCAATCAGATGAATAGAGTCAATAATGGATTCGTGGCAGGCCAAACATTGAGACAGTAGTTGATCATTCTGACATAAAAACACTGGTATTGAGTAATCGAAAACATTTTCGCATCAATGAATTGTCAAAAATAGAAAAAAAGAGTTCTAATTGTCGAACAACAATTTACCTGACTTGCACCTTTAGATCCTGTAATAAGAACTGATACAACTGGCGTCTAATGCATAACATTTGTAACATGAATTGACTCTCTATAGGAAGGCCATACATATGATTTTGAAAGTTAAATGATTCTATGGAAGTTACAAGGAAAAATATTACGAAGAAAAAATGGTTACTTATTTGGCTTTTTCTGAAATGCAGTCAAATTATTCAAGCATGAACATACTTAAGTGCCCAAGAAACACTTCAAGAAAGCAACGTACAAAATGAACAAGAAAGCAAACCATTTTCCATCATGTACACAAACATATAATGCTCAAGTCAAAATACAAAAAGGCTAACTTTAGATAGCCAGTTCCCAGCTCCATCTTCCTATAATGACATAATTATATCCACCAATTCTTATAGTAATTATATCCACCAATTCTTATAGTTTCTTTATCTCATCAGAAAGAAGTGACTAAGATTCCTCTACTATATGGACTGTATACCAATATACGCAATCTCATCATGTATGCATTTACGATGTGAAAAGTCAAAAACTAGAACATGAAAGAACCAAAAACTAATCCGAGTCAGAGGAAGATGATTGATCACTAGTATCAGCTCCACTGCCATCAGTTTCTAAAATTCCTTCATACTCATAATCATGAAGCCAAGGGCCGTTGAACACTGCAAGTCGCTCACACTTGTCTTTAAGTTCACCCTCCATCTCCACATTCCAACAACCTTGAATGTCAAGATGGGTAAGTTCCTTGCACTTGGTAAGGATAGCATCAAGCCCATGGTCACCAAAACGCCCAAAACCAAGTTGAAGATGACGGAGGCCTGTCATCGTATCAGCTATGATCATTGCCTCGGAATCATCAATCTTAAAAGTCACCACTTGTGTGGGATTTTCCCATTCTGGTGGGGGCATGTTCCGTTTCAAGTGAATGAGGGACTTGCAATTCTTTCCAAAATATGTAAGGCCTTTGCATGTGATCTTCAAACAATAGCTAATGTCCAAGACAGTGATATTCACAAGTGACCCTGCATGCTTCTCAACCATCTTATCAGTGACCTCGCTCATAGGAATTTGCAGGACCTTGAGATATCTCGCGCTACAAGTTCAAGGAAAAGGGAAAAAAAATATCACGTCGGTTTGATATACTGTTGTATCACCAAACATGTGAGGATGGCAATTGTCAACACATTAACTCATGGAATAACAATGTTAAGCACATGGATGTCACAAGAACATCAACTTTGTGATAGTTTTTGATGTAATAATTTCCCTTGGAGCATTTTCAGAAAGCAAATAAGAACATTGATCTTCAAAGATCAAGAACTCATTGTCCTATTTTATCCCAAAATATTTAACAGCCTGTATATGCAATGATGTCAATTATACATGTAATGGAAAAAGAAAAAGAAAAGAACCATACACACGGAGGCTTGGTTTTGTGTTTTACTTCTTTATTTTGTCATAGTTATAAATGCAAAAATCACTGAAGACAATAGGGCACCGCCACTGAACACTGCTTTAAAAATTAACTGGTTATATCTCGTTAGTTTAATGCCAAAGAGCTCCTGCAACTGAAGGAAGTAACTCGAGCTATGCTACATAGTTTGGGTGAAATGGATTGTGAACCACAATGGTATCATCCTAATAAAAGAAAACCAACTCATTCCAATTGAGTAGAAATGAATCAGCCAATCTAACTCTCAAGCATCACATGTAATACTAGAATGTAAAATAGGTATATAAACTGGAGTGTCATAAGTCGCGTACGAATTCATATTTATAAAAGGTTTGAAAGATTCTCCAAGGCTACTTGAATTTTCTCTCAGTCCCCACCAAAACTTATGTATAGAAATGAGCGGCATATTCATATGTTTATAAAAAAAATAACATTAAAACCAAAAAAGAACAGAAAATCTTTCCATTCTGCACCATTACCATTGGAACAGAGTGACATTCATCAAATTAACAAACTAAAATAAACTGTACTGCCTTCTTTTCTTGAATGCATATTTCTTTATTACGATCAAAACAATGTTCATACAGCACGAAATTCTCAGGCCAACATGTAGCTGGAACTGGTTTAAAATTCATTCATCACATCCTCCACTTTGTTTCTTATTATCAAAATATACATGCATACATGATTATGAAGCTTTTTTTTCTACCAGCAAAGGAAACGTTGAAACAAAGATGGTTCTTTCCTTTTTTCTAACCAGACCAAAAGAAAACTTTGCTTATAAGAGATTTTTCTTTTAATTTTTTAATTTTTTACAGAAAAATCAACAGCCCCAAATTGGAAGAGAAATCTCAGTAAATGTCCTCAAATCATACCTAAAATTATGTTCTCTTTAAAAATAAAATGTGTTTGTAACAAATCAAACATAAATCATGCTGGCTTCTTGTGTGTAATTCATATTCCTACATTTCAATCAAAACAAGGTACATGAATTGAAGCAACATAAGATCCTCAGACCAATAAAAAACGAACACTTAATTGGAACTGGTCTAATGTACTTTCATCATCACTTTCCGGACTTGGTTTCTTCCCATCAAACTATTTGTTTATTCGTGAGTAGTGATCATTCCATTGTCAAAGCGAGCATCCAAACCAACATAATTGTACCGTTACTAATTAACACAGCAAAGCGAACTCCAAACACATTCCATTATACATAAACTTAGATAAAAAAAAGGTTTAAGATTCGATAATGAACTAAGATTCTCAGGGCCACACAACAATCGTAAGAAAATTGCCAATGGCCTTTCATACTTGTTTCTCACTATAGAAACAATTATATCTCACAAACCAAACTAAGCAAAAAAATCAGTGTATATGTCAAAGAAAAGCAAAAACGAAATCACACATACATAACAAGGGCTTTTTCGATCTTTTTTTTTTTTTTTTTTTGTGGATAAATTAGATTGACACTCCTTGAGATTTGGTCCAATTACATCTCACCCCTGAACGTTTTGAAAATTACATTTCTATCCCTGCAGTTAATAGTCTCATTTCGCAAACCCCTTTGGTTTATATAAAAACAACAACTCTTGGTAGAAAAATAGAAGAAATTACATTAAAAACAAAAAAAATTAAGCAAAGGAAAGGGAAGAAAAAACCAGAGCAAGTAAAACAAATAAAGAAAAGAGAAAGTGCATGAGTTTAATATTTTCATTTTGTCTAAATAATTACAATGACAGAGGGTCCGTGTAATTTTCCAAATGTCAGAGTTGATATGTATTAAATTCAAATTTCAGGGGTGTAAGTGTAATTTATCTTCTTTTTTTTTTCTTTTTTTAATGTTTTATTTTGATTTTTTCACGAGTAGTACAAAAGATGGCACACTGAATCGATTATATCAAATTTTGATTTCTAAATAATGAACGGAGAATACAGGGCAAATCAACCAGATTGGGGGGCAACTCCTCTAGCATTAAAACAATCAAAGCAGCAAACGCATCACCATCCCCCACCCACAAAAAAAAAATTTTTAAAAAATAAATCAAACTCACATTCATCTCTTTTCTTGTATAAAAAGCAACAGGTTGTTGCTTAAATGCTCATATTATTATGTTAAAACAAAATGAAAGTGGGTTTGCGAGTGAGTGTGTATATGTATACATACCAGTTGGCGATGAAGGAGAAGGCAGAGTCGCCGAGCTTGCAAGCTGAGACGCGAGTGAAGGTGCATTTGCTGCGACGGACGAGCTTCCTGACAGCGGAGTCGACGAGGTGAAGGGGGCGGTTAGACCTGCGGCACCACTGCTCGATGTCGATGTCGGTCCAGCAGTAGGGGCCAGCCACAGCCTCCAACCAGGACCTGCACACCAGCCCCACCGTCTTCACCCTCTCCTCTGCCTCTATCCTCACGAATATCTGAGCCAGCACTTCTGGGTTCAGCCCCTCCCATCTCCCCTCCTCTCCACCTCCACATCCCACCTTCTTCTTGTTACTTATCATCTCTCTAGATATCAAACGAAGCCAGACAGACCATTTGAAGGGGTGGTTTTCCTTTTGCTTTTGCAGGAAAGCTATCTTTTTTTTCTTTTTTCCTTTTTTCAATTCCGCTACATATGGCAATAGTTCCACTTTAGGGTGTATTTATCATTTTATTCTCATTATAGAGTAAAACGGTTTTACAAAGCTGTTTTTTTGGGAATGAAAAATTAATAAATTTTTCTTACAAAAAATTGATTTTACAAAAGCTGATTTTACTTAACGTGTAATTAATTTTGACATAATAAAAAATACTTTTCGTAAAATTGTTTTTTAGTAATATTTTTTTTCCCAATTTATATTTTCATCATAAATATTGTTTGCCAAAATTAATTTTATAACATAAAATAGTGTTGCTAAAGCCGCTTTAGAATACAGCTTTACAAAAGCCATTTTATAATACAGCTTTTCTAAAACCGTTTTTAGTATTTTTTTTTTTTGGGTTTTGTTTTGGCATAAAACTAATCTGGTCCAACAGTCCGAAACACACACACGCATTCTGTATTCAACATTAGCACCACAAAGGAGGCAAAGAAGAGAGAGAAGTGAAGAACACCGCGGAAGAGGCCAAGAAGACGAAGGCTACCGTGAGAGCTATAGTAAGAATGAAGAAGACAAAGACCTCAAAACATCGTCGCACCTCTCCCTTCCATCATCGACATTGAGATTTGTTTCGGATAAATTAGGGTTTGCATTTTTCATTGGGGAATTTCAAGTTCAAAATTAGATTTTTTTTGGGACTTCAGGCATTTACAACAGATTGTTTATGCGATAATGTCTGAGATTGTAGTTGTAATGTACCATGGCCCTCATCCCCTGAACCCCATGCAACGGTTGTTTTGAACTAAGATTGTAGTTGTAATTTTATCAATGGCTCTAAGGAGTGCAAACACTTATGAAAAGACAAGGTATAAAAATAATGTGGCTTGAGATTGAAACATGATACATCTATTTCTAAAGAGCCAAGTCATCAAGATAATAAGAGTATGCAGAATTTTCACAAGTCGTTAATGGTTAAAGTAGAAAAACAGTCCCCTTATGAAAATCATTTGGTATAAAAGTAAGTTTTTACGGCAAATATGGCTAAAATTGATTTTTTGGGACAATGAAATGATGAGAGGTTTGGAATTTGAGTTGATGGAACAAGTATGACCCTTTCGTTATAATTTAACATATTAACCTTCTAACATCTTATCGTATGACCCAACCAAAAAAAAAAAGTAAGTTTTTATATTGTCATTAAAAAAAGTTTTTATTTAGCATTTCTAAGTTCAAAGTAACCCAGCCAGTTAATTCACATATGGTTTTTTAAATAAAGAAAAAATAAACATTGTATGGTACAAGCATTTTTAATTCTTTATTAATTTCCTTTTATAAAATTCAAATTAGATGGAAAAATAATAAAGTTCATTCAATCATTTTATCAAATCTGTATTAAAGTAAGAGAGAGCAATTTTTTTTCCAAATTAAGAATGAGCTAACTTATTTATCAAATTTTTAATAGTCATATTTTTACTCAAATTTAAAAATAATAAAAATTGAAAATGATTTTCTTTCATAAAATTAGTCAAAACAAAATTTTAGGATAAATTTAAATTTTTTCAAAGTGGCTTGATGAAAAACAGAATAAGAATTAATATCATATAAAACTTTTAATCAAATTTTCATTAAAATTTGATGAAAAAATAGAGTAAAGATGGGGGATCTCTAATCTTTCACCAAAATGACCTCAAATCATTTCACCAAACTTGTATAAAATCAAGTTATCACAAATTTTTTTCATCAAATTAAAATAAAAACAAGTTTATCACAAGATTTGATGAACGAAGCTTTTGGAACTCAGTTTGAAACTTTTAGAAAAATTTGATAAAAGTTTTAGTAAGTGAGGATTGAATATTCAAAAATTTTACCAAATCAAACTTTTTAGTTAAATTTGACGAAGAAACTATGGAGCATTTCATATCAAATAAAGTTTTTTTAATTAATTTTTATTCAAATTAATAAAAAAGAAAAATAAATGAAGGATTGGAGAGAAGCTTTAAATGAATTTTTTATTTTATTTTTAAGGGTTAATTACATCAAGACCCCTCTACTATTAACAAATATCACTTCATTCCTTCATCTATATAATTATACATTTTAATCTATTCAACTATAAAAATATATCACTTTTTACTCTCCAACCACCTTTATTATGAAAATCGGTGCAGGTCAATCCCCAAGTCGCCTTTGGTTGAATGTTTACACTTGATTCACAGTCTACACTTCTTATATTTACTCTCAGTGATTGACATAGAAAATGAGAATTATAACCTCCCAATCTATTTCTAATAAACGTGATTGATACAATTTTAGATTATCAAAAGTGAGTGATTGTTCATCGGAATTGTTATTGTTATAATTCGAATACGGTTGCTATTTATATAATTTTCATAATTCGAATGATCAGAGGTGACTACAGCATATATTGGGTGTTCAATTGAACACCCTTATTTAATTTTTTTATTATAAATAGATATATATATATATATACACATACATGTAATTCAGTCTAAATTTTTATATTGAATACCCAAAACCTTAACTCACTTTCCTGCACACCCAACTCTACCCATAACCCTTTAATTAATACATATGTTTTTGTGACACATGACATGTTTTGGAGCTTTGCTTCTTTAACTTGTGCAAAGTACCTCGTTGACAAAATTGTATGATTTTACAATTCTCAACAAGTATATCATTTGAATATTAATGTTGATCAACAATTTTAAAGTTGGGTGTGGCTTGTGTCTAGTCTGTAAGCAGACTGGACCATATTGTTGGGCCCCGTGGACCATGCTGTTGGGCCCCGTGGGCCCAACATGGAGCCCTTATCAATGATTCAAACCGTCAATGTGTAGGACTCGTCGAGTAGTTTATCGCTGCAAAAAATCACGTTGATTAGATATCGATAGCTATTTAATCAAATCACATTTTTGTCAACGTTCAGTATGATTTTAAAAAAAATTGTTAATGGAAATGTGATTTGATCAGGTAGCAATCGATATCCAATCAATGTGATTTTTTGCAGGGATGAAATACTCAACGAGCCCTACATATTAAACGGTTTGGCTACGGTCCAGCCTGAAACCGAGCTGGAGACAAAGCCTTACCGGTTATAGTTTATCTCAATTTGAATTAAAGGAGCATCAATATATTAAAATTTATTTTATTTATTTATTTGTGTGTGATTTTAAAAAAAAATTAAATTTTTGAAAAAAATTTCAAGAGTACTCTAAAAAAATAAAAACTCCTGTGTCACCACTCCAAATGAACAAAATGTACTATTTTCATAATTAAAGGGTGGTTTTTGTAATTATTCCCATTGTAGGGTAGAACTTGCTTCGTTTTGGGAGGCTTTTCCCAAACTAGGCCTACCTGCTAAGTTATTTTTCAAACTAAGCTTAGTTTGGCTGAATTTCCCAGAATAAGTTGAAGCGTGTTTACAAAATACGTTTTCAGCATGTTTCTGCCCCAAGCGCACAAAATAAATAAAATCATAAAAACGTGGATACAAAACACACTTTTAATTAAGAAAACGTTGTTCCTATTAGCGTTTTCATTAATAGCGCATTTCATTAATAGCACTATTTCTAACCACACTTTTAAAGAAAATTTGCTTGTAAAAGAAAGCGTGATTTGTAACCACGCTTTTAACAGAAAGCCATATAAAAAATGCCCCCCCTTGAAATTAGTTTGTCCAGCATCTGAAATTAGTAAAAAACTATTTATTATTATTATTTTGATTGATTTCTCTTCAATCCACATTCTGTAATTCACTCAATCATCTTTTAGATCTCTATATATAAATTATTCATATAAAATATCATATTGATAAACAATCTTAGCTACCAAATTTTATTATTTTAATATTTAAAAATAAATTATCTAATTTTGAAATTATGTTTCTCATCAATTTTTTTTTAAATGATAAAATTATATATACGATTATCAGATCAATTTGATATTTACATAAATAATTTATACATAAATTTTTTAAAAATAAACAGCATGAATTGTCTAAAGAGTATTGATTAAGAGCTCTAAAATTAGAGTTCTGATTTAAGCTGTAATGATCTGGCATAAAAAAATAAAAAGAAAACGACAAACAAGCAAGCATAAACATCATATCAAAAACTATTAGACTAAAATTTTACTATTGAATCAATGATCACCGCTTATGACTTTAAAAATATAAAAGTAAAAAAGAATATGAAAAAATATAAATTAAATATTTGCTTGATTTACCTTATTATTTTGTTTTTTTAATTTTTTATTTAAATTTATAATTCAAATATAATTTAAAAAAGATTGATGATGGACAAAAATAAAAATAATAAATTAAAAATTAAAAAAGAAGAAGAAAATAATAGCCTTGAGACACGCACCCTCCCTAGAGAACATTTTGCACAGTTTCAGAGAGATTTTCTCGGGGCTTTTCCCAAATTAAGTCCCTATACTAATTTATTTCTCAAACTAAGCCTACTTTCGTGGAATTTTCGAAACTAAATATTTGTTATTCCCTTAAATATTTGTTGCCAAGAAATATTTAAATAAAACTTCACACAGCATATACAAAGTATCTAATTTGCTAATTGCTACTATGAACAGGAAAACAAAATAAAGATATGACTATAACACTTATAACACTTCAGAACGACATAACTACTTCAAACATAAGTATCCCACAAAAATAATTTGTGGAAACATTCAACATAACACAATACATAAAATAAAGCGACGAATACAATACTTAACAGTTACATAGACAAATATTAGACAAACCTTTCACAAACTCATTATCGAAAGAGTTATTTTAACACACACGATACATGATTATGGATAGCTTAATATAATTTAGTAGACAGATAGACACCTAATCCTCGCTCAAATCGGTAATCTCAGAGTTCGAACAATCTGAGAGCTCAGCGTCAGAGAGAAGTGCAGGATCCTCCTTGACAGCCTTGATAGCCTCACCATTTGGTGCTGTTCCATTCTTCTTGGCATCCAACTTAAGTATAGATAGTTTCATATCGCGGCAGACCTACGGTGCATTTGAGAAATCTCACGTCGAAGTCTTTCACATAGTTGATCAACATTATCTGGATCTTCCTTTTGGATCTCAACTGAACGCGCTTTCGACACCTTCAGCCAATTTTTCTGACATAACCTTTCCATTTGCACTCACTCTATAAATAGTGCGTGCCACTTCAAAGGTGTAGCGTCTGCCAAACCATATCCTGTTTGATTATCAGATGGATCCTCCACGAAACTACATGGATCTCGATAGTACTTGGGCATGACAAAATGTTGCTTCCCAAACCTATCATGATAAGCACAAGAGGCATCTAACAAAGCAAACGGTGTTTCAACTTCAGCATCGCCACTTCCCCTTCCCATTCCTCTTCCTCGGCATGAACTCTCACCTTTTTTGAAGTTCCTACCCCCTGCAAGTCCCCTTCCCGTTTCTTTTCCTCATTGTGAACTCTCACCTCTGCGATTCCTACCCCCTACCGTGAATATATACTTGTAGACACCCCATTTTTGACCGACCTTAAGACTCAGACGTCATCGTTTGTGCACGCGATGATTGCGCATGTTTGTGCTTGTTTCGAGCGCCCGAAGGTCTCGACTGAGTGCCTTGTCTTTGAGCCTCTTAACACTTTGTGTTTGGACTTGGTTTTTGGGCCAAACTTTGTTGCTCCTTTGCCTGAGAGAGGGGAAGGGCTGCCGGCCACTTTTGGCATCTGCCGGCCACTTTTCTCCCTTATAGGCCACTTGAACTGGTCGACCAGCTAGGGGAAGTGGCCGACCGACGACCTTAACTGGCCGGCAGTCGCTTTTTCTCTTTTTTAGATATTTTCAGATCTTTTGAGGTAGCTGTGGCTCACTGAATTCATCCTCCATACACGTGTATGGAGGGATTAAAACAAGCTTAAAGCTTGTCAAACAAGCTTTTGCTTGCTTCCTCTATATAAGGGGAGGTCCCTCCCCCTTGTTTGGGGTTCACAAAATCTCAGAGCTGAATTCTGTTTCTCTCCCTCTAGAATTCCTGCTCTTTCTCTCTATATTATGTCTTAAAGTGTGTTTTCTTCACACATTTGCACTATAACACCTAGTGAAACACCATTATCTTGTTGCTGAGGTACTTGAGGGTCTTGTTTAGACTCAAAAAGCTGGTTTTAGCTCAGAGAAGTTGCTGTGTTAAAGTTGTGCTTCAAGGGTGAGTGTTTTCCCTCTTTAAGCTTTATTTTGATCAAGTGTTTGGCCACCTTTGCATGCTTGTTTTGGCCTAGTTGTCAACTACAAAAACCTTTGTTTTTAAGTGTTTAAAATGGTTGTTTGAGGCCTTGTTTGAGTTGGGGGTGGTCTACCCACTTTTTGTGGCTTATTTTGCTTTGTTTTGTGCTACTTTCTAAAGCCTTTGAGACTCTCTTTTGGGCCTTTTAACCACTGAATTCCAGATGAATTTTAGTGGTGGAAAGGTGGTTTTGAGACCCCAAATAGGAGAGGGTGGTCCCCTCTCCTCTTGTCTTGCTTGCTTGTCTTGTTGGCCTAATTATTGAGCATGTTTTTCTAGCATGTGTTGGCTTGTTCTCAGCTTATTTTTGGCCTTATTTCAGCATGGCATAACTTTTTTTTGGCTTGGTTGAGTCACCTCATGCATGCTTCTTACACTTGTAGTGTAATCTTGCTATTTAGTCTTGCATGCTTGCTACTTTGGCTCATCATTCTAGCTTATTTTGGCTATGCTCTCACATGCTTTTACTCTAGTTTTAGCATGCTTTAGCTCTGATTTTGGTTGGTGGGGTCAACTCTTGCTTGGTTTTTGCACTTGTAGTGCAATCCTACTTGTTGGCCGAACATGCCTCATGCTTTATGCCTCTCATCCTAGCTTGTGTTAGCTCTATCTCAGGATGTATTTGCCATTATTTTAGCATGCCTTAGCTCTGTTTTGGGTGGTCTTGGCCATGTGAGGCTTGCCTTGTATGGTTGTAGTATAAGCGGCTTTGACTAGCTTTGTGTGTCAAGTCTCTAGCATGCTTTACTTGGGTTGTTCGCATGCTTTAAACTCATTTCTCACATGATTTCAGTGTATATGGTGTAGTCATACTCTCACATATTCGACTCTTTCGTAGCTTCTGAGAGTCACGCCTTATGCCTTGCTTATGAGCCAATTTGTATGCATGCTTGTCTAAGCTTTTGGGCTACCATCTTAGCATGTTTTTGGTCTTATTTTGCCATGTTATAATTCTAATTTTGGTTGGTGGGGTCACCTCTTGCTTGATTTTGGTACATGTAGTATAATACCACTCATTAGCCTAGCATACTTGGTGTTTTGGCCCATTGTTCTAGCTTGTTTTAGATCTATTTTAGCATGCTTTTGGTCTTGATTTAGCATGCTTAAACTCTGTCCAAGTGGTTTTGGTCATACATGTCATGTTTTGTATAGCTATAGTGCAAATGCCTTGCTAGTCTTGTGTTTTGGAGACCGCTAGCATGCCTTATTTGTGATGTTTGTATGATATGGCATCATTTGGCATGGTATTTCAGAGCATATACGTCCATCATACACTCATATATTTCACTCTTTAATTGTGTTTGAGAGTAGAGCCTTATGCCTCATTTATGAGCCAATGCATGAACATCATTTTCTTGCTCTTCATGCTATCTTCATGGTTCATTTTAGCCACTGTTTTGGCATGCATGAGGACTGTTTAGGGCTGGTTTAGTCCATTGAGCAATGTATTGCATAGTCCTAATATTGTGTACTTCACTAGCGTTAATGCATAAAATCCTCTTGCATGCTATACTTGTGTTGTTTGCATGATATGTTATCATTTGGCATATGATTTCAATGCCTATATCTCTGCTATACTCTCTTATTTATCACTCTGTCATTGTGTTTGAGAGTTGTGTTTAATGCCTAGCTTGCGAGCCCATGCATGAGCATGTTGTTGTAGCTTTTAGTGCTTCATTTCCAGCATGATTTTGCCACTGTTTTGGCATGATGTAGGTTTATCCATAGTTGGTTTAACCATTTGAGATTGATAATGCATGCCTCATGTGTAATGTCCTTCACTTGCTTTAGTGCTCTTGGCTCCTTAACATGTCTTGCATGCATTGCTTGCATGATAGAGTCTTGTGCATGCCATTTTAGTATCGAAAGATGAGCATCTTGTTTGCATCGCACTGTGTTTGGATCGGACGTTAATCCAAACACAAGGAATGTAGCACGTTTCATACTCAAAGTGATGAAACGGGTTGTATTTCTTGGTCGCCAACCCTCTTGATCATGCATGATAGAGGTGGAGGCTCTTATGTGTTGTTTGTGCATTCACTAACATTGTGCGAGCTTGGCTCTTTGGCTATCGTGCATTGAGATGCGTGATTGGTGGCTTGAGAGTCGAGTACTACGCTCATTTGAGCTTGAGAAATGATAAGGAGAGTAGTTGCACACACATTTCCTTGTAAACGCATTGTTGTGCCTTTATTGATCTTTGTTGTAGTAAAGTTGGGATTCTGGAAAGGGAAGTGGCCGGCAGGCCACTTGCACTAGCCTACCGACCAGTTGAAGTGGCCGGCCGACCAGTTGAGGTAGCCTGCCGACCAGTTGAAGTGGCCAGCCGGCCACTTGCAGCAAAATTTTCCAAAATGCTCCTGTTTTGGGGCAGATGCAGCCTGAAAGTGTGTTCGATGCTCTAAGGTCACCGCGAGTGCAAACAGAGACAACTCATGGCAAAGCAATGCATTTCCAGGTGAAGCAAACCAAGCATGCATGTTTCCCTCCCCTTGAGGCCATTTTAACTGCTTTACTTAGTTAGTTAATTTGCCAGTTTTCTATAATTAATTAGTCAATGTGTTTAGCTAATTCAATTCATCTTCGTAATATTCTAATTAGCTTAGTATAGCTAGTTTCAATTTGGTTTGTAATTAATTAGCTAAGTTAGTTAATTAGTTGTTTTGTAATAAGTAACTTAGCTTAGCTTGTTTATTTGGACCCTCAGTCGAAAGGACATAATGTTGTAATAAGGGTGCGTGTGTGTATACATGTCTTCCAACCCCTTTTCTTTCTCCTTTTTACTTATCAGCTTTTGATGGTTAGTTTAGGGCATATCTCAATTAGCATACCTTACGCTTGCATATTTGCATTCATTCATTTGTCTCACATCCACCGGGCTCGGCGCATCATTCAAATTGCATCGTATTTCAATACACTTACTTGAATACGTGTTTCAAAGCATGTTATCGAATTGTTGCATTCATATGCCATCTTAGATAGCCGAGCCTATTTAGTTACATTTTGTATGTGTTGCATTAGGAACTTAACATAGTTAGGATCATGCATATTTCTAACTAGTTTTCTATTTTGGCTCGGAGTACACTGTAAGTGTTTATGCTTTAGCATATTGCATGAGATGTGTATGTTGCCATATTTAGCATGCTTGCCATGAGGCTATTTGCTTAAATGCTTTAACTGCATGAATGCCTGTGGATGAAGGCTTCATTGCTTGAATTGGAACAATTCATCAAAATGTGAGTTTTAAACCCACTTGAAGTGGTAAATCATCATGTTTTAAGCCCACTTAAGGGTGGCAAATCCGCACTTTAGCCTACTTGAGGGTAGCAACTTCAAACCATTTTCGAAAAATAAACATGACATGTTTTGTTCCAAATTGAGTGATTTAGTCTATACTTGTGTGTTGTGCGCATCACATAGTAAGTTAGGTTAATAAACCGGAATAAGAACACATGTGTTTTCAAAAACAATATATCATGTTAGTAGAGGCCGATCTTTGATCGGGCGAGCGGGGGTGCTCATTTCAGGACCTTCCCCTCTCGTACCTAAGTTCCCGAGCCGAGGCAACTTTGGTAATGATAGACGCATGGCCTTAGGCACGAGTCAGGGTTTCCTAAATTTCTCAAAATAAAATATTTAGGTGGCGACTCTGAAATATGCCAAAGCAGTCCAGCTTGGCATTTTTTATTCAAAATCTGATTTTCCAAAATGATTTACCAGATTAGACTCTTTGGTGATTTATCAGTCTTACATTGCACTTTGTGAGATTAGATTCAAAACCATGACAGGAGTCCGAACTGTAGTAGCATGAACCAAATTTGCGCCGTCTTCGAAAGGGGGGGCGCACGGAGGAAGTTCGGGCGGTCTACAGTTTCTGGCGACTCCACTGGGGATTTAGAGGACTTGACTCAAACATCATGATATGTTGTTTTGTTTACACTTATGTGTTTCTTTGCATTGCATTTGCATTGGTGCGCCTAGGACACTGTGTTTGCCATCTGCTATTCCTGAACGGTTTGTCAGAGGCTTGCTTAGAAAAGCGTGCCATAAGGCTGACCAATTATGAGCTCTGCCACGATGGGAACACAAACCTCGGTTTTCACCGAGGCACCCTTTTTGACCATTCGACCTAGTTGCATATCGAAAGCCATTGTGACCATTCCAAACTAGGACAAGTTGCTTACCCGAATGTAGGTTGTTTGAAACCGCATGCGTGCGTAGTGAAACCCTAGCTCCTGACAAGATAGGACAGGGAAATCCTACCCCTCCATAGGGGTGTTTTGGCTCTCACTTGCTTGCTATGTGCTTTTAGAGTGTGTCTCTATAGGAATGCATGTATCAGTTTGCATGCCTGGGTATCAGTCTGAGGACATCAGTATTTGGGGGTATCAGATTTGAGGCAGTGATTTGGGGGCAGAAATCAATGTTGAGTGCAGTTTTTCTAGCTTACGATTGATCCGAGGATCTAGTTGACGAACAAGCAGTGTTCTTTTCATTACCCCCGCTTACCAGACGGAGGTCAGTTACGCACAGTTCATCAGTATAGCGGTTATCAGATCAGCGGTCCTTATCCACCCCACCAGTGAGTAGTCGGGCTGAGGTTTCCGTTTCTACCGCAGAGAGAGATACACCTGTTGTTCAATCAGATCAGCACCTTATGGCGAGTATGGAGGACATCATGCGTCAGCTCCAAGAGACCATGCAAGCCATGCAGCGGGATGCTGCCCACTAAGCAGAGTTTGCCGCGCATCAGGCAGAGGTTGTGGCTCAGCAGACAGAACTGATTGCTAGACTTTAGCAACAGCAACAACCGTATCAAGCCGAAGCATCTGCTTCGCATCCACCCTCGCCCCCACTTGGAGTTCCAATACTCGGGAATATTACAAACATCCAGGAAAATACGGATGTCCCAACAGGGCCAGTTCCATCCCCAATCCTACCTCAACTATCCAAAGCACTGGCTAATCTAGTGGATACACCGTTTGAATTTGAGGTGGATCCAACAGCGCTGAAAGTGAGTAAGCTTGAAAAGCTGTTCAAGTGGACCCAGAGAGTCAACTCGATCCCGGACATAGAGGATGATTACACCGATTCAGCAGTGACATTGCCGAACCGGTTCAAGATGCCATATATAGACCGTTTTGACGGTTCTGGAGATCCTATGGTACATCTGCAGTTGTTCTCGGATATCCAACGGCCAATGGGCCTCTCCAGATTGCAAAAGCTTTCACTCTTCGGTCGGACCCTGTCGGGTATTGCGGCCATATGGTATGCCAAACTGGAGGACTCAGTAAAGAGGAGTTGGGAGGAGATGGTCGAGGCCTTCGTCACCCAATATTCATACAACACCCAGATCGAGGTCACGACTCGTGATCTCGAGGCAACCGAACAAGAGCCGAAGGAAGGCGTTTCTGACTTTGTCACTCGATGGAGGGCTAAAGCCTTCATGATGACAACTCGGCCGCTCGAGAAGGATCAGATAAGGATGGTTGTGCGCAACCTCCAACCCAAGCTGATGTAGAAAATGATCGTCTTACCCCTCCCTACCTTTGCAGACTTACACAAGATTGGGATACAGATTGAAGACGCTATGAAGCAAGGTCTGATTGACCACGAGAGAGAGCAGCCCAAGAGGGAATTTACTCGCAGTTCAAATACAAATACCAGTAGTAATGCAGCCGTAAGAACTTCTAATGTAGGCATGGTCACCAGCACCACCCCAAAAACAGCCACACCTTTCACCGGTACATCCAGAACCACCTCTCAACCAGCAAACTATCCACCCTGAGGCAAGAGGGTTTTTACCCCACTTTATATGCCTTTGTCTAAAGCTCTAGGGGTCCTACTCAGGAAAGGACATCTCAAACCGTTAGAACAACGACCTTTACTCGATCTTCTCCCTCCAAAACATGACCCGATTAAATACTGTTCTTTCCATCAACAGTAAGGTCACGACACCGACTTTTGCTTCAGACTGCGTCATGAGATCTAGGATCTCATTGACAACAAGGTGATTGCACCTTCTGACAATCCAAACGTCACCACAAACCCCCTTCCACCACATAACAACCCCCTTCCTCTACCCAGCCAGATAAACCTAATTCAAACCATGGCCATCCCGTATGACCCTAGCATATACATCACTCCCACCCACCTGCCCAAGCCTGAGGTGTTCATTCCAGATAGCACGGACTTGTGCATGATGAGCACTTCCTTAACCCTACCCAAGCCAGTGGTGGTGACTGTCGAAGACAAAGCCGGGTTATCTTGGAGCAGAATGAGAATGTTGGTTCAGAGCCGGAGGGATCTGGGAGTTTTACTGAGGAAGCATACAACTCGTACGGTTATATTGTGTTAACAAATCAGGCTAAGCCGAGGGTGGAGTTGCCAACGGGGGCAGAGGTACATGTTATCCAGGAAGACGGACCGAGTCATGGCTTGGATGATCTAGCCAATCTTGAGGAGGATATCAGCAACCTATAATTCTTTGATGATCAGGACTTGGGGAATGTGCAGCTTGGTTAGTATGATGCGAATAGAGCAACAAATACCACAGGATGGCTTAGTGACGAGCCAGATGTTGTTGAGGTACCTCAATCAGAACAGGGTCAGTCAGAGACGGGAACATCTATAGTGGCTGGAATGGCCGAGAATCAGGAGCAATCGTCGGAGAGCACCGGCGCGAAAGAATTTTGCTCAGGATTTAGGCAGTTTTTATACAGCGAACACAGAGCAGGAAGATACACTGAGGCGTTTTGAACAAGAGAGAATCGAGAATGAAGACAAGGCTAGAAAAGCCAAGGCCCCTGCGGGGACAGAATGTGCTGTGAGCACAAGAACAGCTGCAGCAGAACCGAACATCTATCTGTCGGTTGTCGATGGGATGTGGTGGGAAAATGACGACTTACGTCTTGCCCATACCGATGAAGACTGGGGGCAGAACCAACTAGATGACACCTTTTACATTGAGGAGGTCGACCATATGATCGAAAGTGGACGGTACTTCAAGCCCCCACATTTGGACTAGCCGGAGGCGTCCGGGAAGGACAAAGAAGTAGAAAGGTAGAGAGAAAAGCTGCTAGAGGAGGAGGCTGTACTGAAACAACTAAAGAAGATTCAAGTAGACATCTCTATTTGGGGACTGCTTAGGGCCTCGAGGGTTCACAAACAAGCAATCCTTACAGCCATAGATAGGGCTAAGCTTTCAATAGATACAACTCCTGAGCAGTTGATAGGGCTGGTTTTCCTGGGAGGAGCTTCCCCAACCTTGACCTTCACCGACAAAGAACTACCGCCTGAGGGCTCTGATCATAACAAGGCGCTCTATATCTCAGTGGAGTGCAAGGAGAAATGGATACTGGTGGTCCTAGTCGACACAGGATCTGCAATCAATGTATGTCCGTCAAGAACGACGTATGCTATCAGGTTGAAGCCCTTAGATTTTGTGCCTACAGCCCAGGTAATATGGGCCTATGATAACACCAGCCGGGAGGTGATGGGGACTGTACGAATTAAGACTCAAGTTGGCCCGGGGCAACAAGACATTGAGTTCCATGTCTTGGACGTTCTGGCCACCTTTAATCTACTCCTTGGGCGGCCGTGGCTGCACCAAGTGAAGGCTGTCTCTTCCACCTTACACCAGATGCTGAAGTACCCCTACGGGAAGGAGGTGGCAATTGTTTTTGGGAATTCTTCAATATATCCGCCGCCAGAGGTTTCTACACCGGTTTTGGAGATTGAGCATGGCGTGGAGGATATATTTCTGTCAGGATTCACCCTAGCTGAGGCTCGGGTTGTACATAATATGCTAGCTGTTGATGAGGGGATATACATTAGTGCATAATCTGTCTACCTCATGAACAAGCTTCAACACATACCTAGAATGGGATTGGGGTGAAATGGCCGGAAGGGCGTCGCAGCATTGACCGAAGTGCCGCATAACCCATATACCTTTGGTTTAGGTTACTCGCCTACCAAGGAGGATTGGGTGAGGAAAGGAAGAGAGATGGCTAGAAGAGCCAGAGCTAAACAAGCCGGGAAGCACTATGAGTTAGTGCACAGGCCTATCTAGGGAACCCTGAACGGAGGCTTCGTCCGGGAGGAGAAGATTTCCCGTACTGCAGTTTTCCAAAGCCATGGTTGAATTCGGAGAAACAACGCTTGCCTTGCTTCAAAATCTTTTTTGACCTTCAGTTGTCAGGGGATGAAGTTGTCGAAGAGCAAACAGACCCACCAGCTGAGGCTGAGCAGTGCAAGGAGGAAGATTCCGAGAGCGCATAAATTAAGATGGGGGTAGAGCTGGCTTGTCTCCTCTCAGATCCTCAGATCGTACCAGAGTGCTTGGGGGATAACTTCTCAGTTTCCATGATCGAGGATCAAGCAGCTGTGGGCCCATTTTTTGGCATTCTCGATGCATCCATCGCACCCTCCCTCATCTGGCAATATGAGGAGGGCTTTTTATCGAGTAGTTCTGGATCAGGTAGTAAACCAGAATCTGATTCCACAGAGTCTGTGGAGTCAGAATTAGATTCTAGTTCGTCTGAGTCAGAGTCAGGTATTTCGGGGGGTGATAACTTGGATGCTACTGTCCTGTCCAGGTCGTCTTTTTCTTTTTCCTTTGAGTCTATTGTAACTGAAAGATTAGACGGACTGGATGTTGTTAATGAGAATTGTACAATTGTGGCTTCTGAGTACTTTTCTGTACCTTTGGTTTATTGCATTAATCAGGATTTTTAAAATTTTGATGAAAACGACAAGGAAGAAATTCCTCCGCTTTTGAAATGTTTGATTGATCAAGAACAGGAGAGGTTTGTAAAACCTTTGGTTGATGAAATCACCTCAATTAACGTTGGTACTAAGAAGGATCCGCGGCTGGTCCAGATCGGGTCCACGTTGTCTTCTGAGGAACGCGAGCGCTTAGTCGCTTTATTAAAAGATTTCAAAGATGTTTTCGCGTGGTCCTACGAAGACATGCCTGGAATCGATCTTGAGATTGTACAGCACCGGATCCCTCTTGACCCAGAGGCCCGACCTGTTAAGCAGAAGTTCCGAAGGATCCGGCCAGACTGGGCCTTGAAAATCAAAGAAGAGGTCACCAAGCAGATCGATGCAGGGTTCCTGTTAGTATCTAAGTATCCAACTTGGCTGGTCAATATAGTTTCGGTGCCGAAGAAGGACGACAGAATTCGGGTATGTGTGGACTTCAGGGATTTGAACAAAGCCAGTCCGAAGGACAACTTTCCTCTGCCGCATATCGACGAATTAGTGGACTTTACTGCTGGGAATGCGCTGCTCTCGTTCATGGATGGGTTTTCAGGCTACAATCAGATTTTGATGGCCCTTAAAGACAGGGAGAATACTGTTTTCACTACCTCGTGGGGAATTTACTGCTATAGGGTGATGCCATTCGATTTGAAGAATGCTGGGGCTACATATCAGCGGGCTGCGACCACAATCTTGCATGATATGATCCATAAAGAGGTTGAGGTGTATATGGACGACATGATTGTCAAGTCCAAGGAAAGAGAAGGCCACTACAACGCCTTGCAGAAATTTTTCCAACGGATCAGAGAGTATCGGTTGTGGCTGAACCCTCAGAAATGTACATTTAGTGCTACAACAGGGAAAATGCTGGGGTTTTTGATCATACAAAGGGGCATCGAGGTCGATCCTTCCAAGATTAAGGCCATCTTAGAAATGCCACCACCGATGACTGAAAAGGAGGTGCGAACCTTTCTGGGTAAAGTGCAATTCATAAGACGGTTTATTGCAAAATTAACCTTGACTTATGAACTACTGTTTGGTCTCCTGAAGAAAGGAAAGAAGTTCCAATGGGACGACCGATGCCAAGTTACTTTCGAGCAGATCAAGCAATATTTACAGAACCCACCTGTGTTGTCGCCGCCAGAGCTAGGGAAACCGTTGATTTTGTACCTATCAGTGACCGAAACGACGATGAGCTGCATGCTTGCACATGAGTTTGAGGACAAAGTGGAGAAGGATATCTACTACCCGAGCAAGAAAATGCTGGATTACGAGACTCGTTACACTCCACTTGAGAAGGCTTGTCTGGCCTTGGTATGGGCTACTAGGAAGTTGAGGCACTACCTGTTAGCTCACTCCGTAATGATGGTTTTGAGATTAGATTCCATCAAATATCTCTTTGAGAAACCAACACTTACGGGTAGGCTAGCTCGTTGGTTGCTTCTTCTCTCTGAATTCGATCTGAAGTACATGACGCGCAAGTCTGTGAAAGGGAGAGCGGTAGTGGAGTTTTTAGCCGATCACCCAGTAGACGGGGATGAAGCAGTAGAATATCTGTTCCCAGATGAGGCCATTCTGCATGTTGAAGAAGAAACTTCGATTATGTACTTTGGCGGAGCATCAAACCAGTACGGGTATGGGATAGGGGTGTTGCTGATAGCACCCGACAATTCCCGCATACCTTTAGCCTTCAAGCTCCGGTTCAAGGTATCGAATAATGAAGCAGAGTATGAGGTATGTATTGCTGGACTGGAAACCGCCCTGGAACTAGGGGCAAAACGCTTGGATGTCATCGGAGACTAGAACCTTGTTGTATCTCAAGCTAAAGGAGATTGGAAAGTTAAAGAAGAAAAGATGAGAATCTGACACCAGACCTTGGACGTTCTGATTCCTCGATTTGAAAAACTAAACTTCGCTCATCTATTAAGAGAGAACAACAAGTTCGCTGATTCATTAGCAACTCTATCTTCTATGATAGACATCCCTTTTGGAGTTCGGATGCGTCCGATCATCATTGAATAGAAATTCGTACCGGCCTACGAGCTGATTGCTGCCATAGATGAGATACAAGATAAGAACCCCTGGTATTACGATATTTGGAACTTCTTGGAAAATGAGGCTTATCCATAGGGGCAAATGCCAAAGATAAGAGGGCAATTCGAAGAATGGCTGCTCAGTTCATCATCTATGGGGATAAACTGTACAAGCAAGGTCATCTGGGGATGCACAAACTGTGTGTTGATGCTGAAGAGTCCAAGCGTTTGATGGAGGCCATCCATGGAGGAGAGTGCGAAGTGCACATGAGCGGCATAATGCTAGCGCAGAAGATTCTCAGGCAGGGTTATTATTGGTCAACCATGGAGGAGGATTGTATTGGCTTTGTTCGGCGATGCCACGAATGTCAAATCCATGCAAATCGCATGAACATTCTGCCGTCGAAGCCGTACAACATGACTTCACCATGGCCATTTTCAGTCTGGGGGATTGATATGATTGGAGCAGTCACTCCGAAGGGGTTGAACGAGCATGAGTATATTTTGGTAGTGATAGACTACTTCACAAAGTGGGTTGAGGCCCAATCTTACGCGGTGTTGAAGGCGTCGCATGTTGGTAAGTTCATCAGGAACAACATCATTTGTTGCTACGGAGTTCCAAATGAGATCATCTCAGATAACGGTTCCCACTTCAAAAAGGAGGTGATCGACTTGTTGGAGAAATACAACGTGGCTTTTCATAAGTCATCTATATATCGGCCGCAAACCAATGGAGCTATTGAGGCTGCCAACAAGAACATCAAACACATTCTGCAAAAGATGGTGGAAACCTACAGGGACTAGCCAGATAAGCTACCATTTGCTCTTTGGGGCTACCGGACTTCAATTCGAACTTCTACTAGGGCAACTTCATATTCCTTGGTCTATGGGATGGAGGCTGTTCTGCCTATCGAAGTTGAGGTTCCGTCATTACGGGTTATGGCTGAGTGCCAGATTACTGAGGCAAATTGGCAGTAGAGCAGATTCGAAGAACTCATGCTGTTTGACGAGAGAGGGCTGAAAGCACTGTATCATGTCCAGGGTTATCAACGATGAATTGCCAGGGCTTTCAACAAGAAAGTTAAGTCCAGGAATTTGAAAGAAGGGGATTTGGTGCTTAAAGACAACCGAGCTCCCATCCATAACCCTAGGGGCAAGTTTAGACCTAATTGGACTGGCCCTTACATCATCAAGTCAATCTGGTCTGGTGGAGCTGTCATTCTGATGGACTTAGATGGCCTTGAGTTCTCCCAGCCGATCAACATGGACAAGTTGAAGAAATACTATCCCTGAGAGGCTCACTAGGCCGAAAACCCGAAAGGGCGACCTAGGCAAAAGTTAGAGCATGAAAAATTTGAAATAATAAAAACTGAGCTCGCAAGGTTGAAAACCCAGAAAGGGCGACCTTGGCAAAAGTTAGAGCGCAAAACAAGAGTGTTAATACATGAGTGAACCTGAATCGAACTACGTAAGGCTTGATTCCCATCTTCGGGATACGTAGGCAACTTCATTCTAAAGTCCAACCATAAACACTTCCAATTCAACTGTGTCTATGTGATTGTTTTGGTCATCTTTGTCTTTGCTACGCCCAAGAGCTCGGTTGTGATCTCCAGTGCAGTGCTATTTAGACAAGGGGCAACTTTCCAGTTGTTGGGATCCAGGGTTGTACATCTCAATGATAGATCTCGGGTGTGTCCAGTTGTGATCCGTATCGAAAATGGTTTTGAAAAGTTTTAATAAAAGTTAATTTTATTCAAATTAATCTTTTTACGACTTAGACCATTTTTAGACTATAACGGAAAATTTTCAGTACTGATAACCTTCAATTACATTGATTTCAGTACAGAGTTCTCCTACTCTTGAATACAAATTGAAGTTGCTTTTTATTACATTCATAAAGAAAACTTGAAAGTACTGATAAAGCAATAAACTCGAGGCATGGATAAGTCAAGTGTTCCTGTAGCTTGTGGAACCCTCTGGTGCTAATGTAGGCTCAACCTGCACCTCTTCATCGAGCCAAGCTATGCGCTCATCAGAGAGGGTGCAACTGAAAGTGGAAGCGGGGGCCAGAAGCTCTCTCATCCTCCATGCTGTGGCATACCGAGCCAGATATGAGCCTCGGATTGGAAACGTAACACGATACTCTACCCCATCTTCCGGGCAAGTCTGATCATGTCCAAACTGACGTCGAAATCTGAATGGGAAGTAGAAGACATAGTGTGTCAGGCCAATCAGCTGAATGCCTGGCTGGCGAGACATGCTGTAGCTCATCGCAGGCAGATTAAGCCAGGGGTAGTGCCAAGCAATGTTGACAGCAGATAGACTGCACATCCATTCGCACCACCATCCTTCGTCTGGGGCATTGACTAGTCGTTGTCGGAAAAAATAGCCGTGTGCTGAATATGCTGGACATGAGTCCATTACTTTCAACTTGTCCATTAGCCATATCTGGGGAGGGATGAAAAATAAGAGAGATTAAAGAACAGAGAGGTGTACGAGGAGAGAAAAGTGAGGAAAGGGTTTTGAGAGAAAAACAGAGCCTGAGGGCCGAGTGATGTGAGAAATATATGTGAGATAGGGAGGGAAACATTACTTGTAAGAGTAGTGGACTCCCCGCAAACCTAGTCGTCTCTCGGCGATGAAAAGCATCAAAACCCATCAGAGTCTCAGTTAGTGTCATGCCAATGTAGCTTTTGCCCTCTTTTAAGCCCTGGACAACCTTAATCAAACGGATGCTAGACCCTCCGGAACCTGGGGCAAGCAAGAAATGAGACAACATGCACAAGCAAAGGGCGTGTCGCCGAAAACTCTGCCAAAGATGGTCACTGCGGTCACCGGCGTCAAAAAACCGATGAATCAAGCTTGGAATATCTAGTTCTTCGTCGCGAATCAAAGACCGAGCGTCATGCAAAGTAAGCCCACACATCCGTCCTAAGGCTTGGATGTGGCCAAAGAGGAACTGTGGCAAGATCTCCTCATCACGCTGAGACTCCATCAAAGTTTGAAATTTTCAAAAGTGGGACATATCTCTTGTCCGCCAAAGCTAAAAACATGAGTGATCGGATTCCAACACCTGGCCGTGGCATGGAGGAAAGGAAAACGCAGTGTGGTGCGACTCAGCGTGAATAGTGCATTTATTCTGAAACTTCGAAAATTTAACTTTTTCGAGCCATCTAAAGCTGCAAGCCACTCGGAGAGTTTTTGGGCAAGAAATGCTTCCATTTGGAGCAAAAATGGAGTTGGGATGAGGAACCCACGAAGCTGGAACCTTTGTAGAAGATAGAGCATTAAGTAGAGGACAAATGGCAGAAATCTGGAGATTCCCAGAATTATTGGCCGGCAGGCTAGTTCAAGTAGCCGACTGACCACCTTAACTGGCCGGCCGACCACTTAAATGGTCCACAGAAGCAAAAATTGGCCGGCAATGGCTATAAGTGGTCGGCAGCCACTGTTTGTCCCCAGCAGGTTTGTCTTGATTTGTCTGTGTGCTGGGAGTGCTGAAAATCTATGTTTTGTTCCACTCTGGATGCGTTCTGCTGTGGTTTTGTCGACTTATGCTAAAGTTTGTCGCTTTTGTTTATCGAGTTGTTGAACTTTGTTTATTGAGTTGTTAAGTTTTGCTTGTCGAGTTGTTACAATTTGTTTATCGAGTCGTTGTCTTGCTTATTGAGTTATTCTTTAAGTTGTTTTGTTTTTCTTGTTGTGTCGGTTCACTACATGACTTTGCAATAAACAAATGTTCAATTTCCATTAATCTCATTTTTTGTGCAAAGTGATATGATACGATGCTTAGAATGTAAAATGCAACACTTTTTGAATAAAAAACTGTTTTTATTCCATCATGGTTTCTCTTTACAAAAGGTACAAAGGTTTAAAGAAAATAAAACTGCCTAAGGCTATACAATGTGCAAAAACTAAGGCAAAAAGAGAAATAAAGTAAAAAGCAAAGCATCTGAATCGGTGCCATCCAACTCAAGACTGAGAGGCCCTCTTCATCCTCTTCCTCGACTGAGAGGACTCTGGAGCATCGTCACCATCAGCACCGCTGTCGGAACCAGAGCCATCCCCGCTCTCATCCTTAGAGCCCTCTTCGGCTGACTTTGACTGAGGACTCGCTATCTCATTGTCCTCACTAGACTCGTCATCATCACCGCGTCTAGTAGGCCTCCGATGTCTTTCTCGGCTGTGTGCTGCTGGAGGTGGTACTGAAGGTCCTGCTGCCACTCCTGCTGGGGCACCTGATGGACCTAACGTCTCGAAAGGTATCTGAAAACGGGGAGTATATCAGAAGGTATTAATTGCGATATACAGCAGATGCAGTATATTTGAAGCAAGAGATGATGTTCTGTGAGCAGTAAATGATTGCAGTGTGTGTATGCTGTGAGCAGTGTATGGGAACAATGGATTAATGCAGAGTTTTATTGCAAAGTATCATATCAACGTAGTAAGGAACTGTGTAAAGGCTAATGCATTAGCAGAGAATTTCATGGCATGAAATACAAATTGAAGAAAGATTACCGGGATCCTATAGAGGCTGAGTAGGTCCAAGCTCGTCTGCATCATCTCAGCCAAGGAAGCTACTAAGTCAAGAGCCTGTCATGTGTACTCAATAGGTGCTTACAAGTGCATTGAAGAGATTAGTATTCCACAAAGCATAATTGAAATGAAGTAAATATGCAGAATGTAAAGTTTGGTACATACTGGGGTCCAGCCTCGAACTCCAGCAAGCATGCGCCTGGTCGGTGCAGGCTCGATGGGGATCTGGCAAGTCTCCCCAGAACGTCTCCAGTAAGTCAATGATGTAGGCAAGTCTGGCCATCCGGCGCTTTGTCTGGTGGTGGGCATCTCCCCAACTCTGCCTCTCTGTGTTCGAGACTTGCTCGTCGAGGGGGTACCCGCCGCTCTAGCCCTGTTCGATGAAGCAGTAGCAGTTGTCCTCCATATAGGAGCACGAGCACCTGCCAACGGAGGCATGAGGTATGCCTCGATGTAAGTTGTGTAGTCCCCCTCCCCAGTGAATCGATCTGCATCCGCGCCCTGTATAACATCAATGAGGTCCTGAGGGGAGATACTCTGTGTGCTTCGCATGGAGAGCAGAGGTGGCAAGGGGATTGACTGTAACTGCAAGCCTAATGTCTGGCGCCTGAAGCGCTCTCCAAGAAACGAAGCTCGGCCCATCGAGCCCTCAAACAAGATCCAGAATCGGGAGGCCCCCCAGGCTCCAGTGAAATGGAATCGGGCAAACTCTGGCATCACCTACTAGGGCTGCCATGTAATCTGCAGACAGCGAGTGCATTAGTTGCCAGTAGATATGCAAAATAAAGTAAAGCTGAAAATGAAGAAAAACTGTGAGTTTTGAAATTACCTCCGTTGGCCTCACTGTGTCGAAGTAATGGCGCAGGTAGAGAAGAGTCTCTCGGGCCCTTGACTGGCACCGACCATCATAGCGACGTGAGTAAGGTACCTCAGGAGGTGTCTCGACCTCTAGCTCAGGTGCAAGCACTGGGAAATAGGCGTATACCCATAGCTGTGAAAAGCAAGAGGGTGGCAGTAAGAATACATAATACAAATAATGTAGAAAGCAGAATATGGTACAGTGTGCAGAAAGTACAAGTGCAGAACAGAAATGAGACTGTGTGCGCAGTATACAAGTACAGAACATAAATTAGACTATGTGCGCAGTATCCAGTGTGTGCAGAAAGTGCAAAGCAGAAAGCATATCAAGAATGTAAAGCTGAAAAGTAAAGCATACCTCACAGGCTCTCCAGTAGCCGCCTACTCTGTTCCCGCTTCTACGGGAGGTCGAGCTCATATAACAATACAGAGTGGCAAGGGCGGCGGCTCCCCAATCATAGTGTCGTACCTAAGACAAGTCTACCAAGGCACTCAACAAATATAGCCCCACAGTGTTCAACTTGTCGGCGAACAAAGTCGTGCCGAAGAGGAACATGAGAAAACCACAAGCATACTGCTCCGTCTCTGCGATCGTCGTAGGCTCTCTCCCTTTGAAGTGGTCGACGAACCAAGTATACCGGACGGAGCTTGATACTCGATAGATAGGTGGATGTACTCCCAATAGGTAGGTCCAAGCTACCTCCCACTCACCCATATCGGCATCATAAGGGATCGGCTGGCCTCCCACCTTAAGGCTTGTCAACATCGCGAAGTCGTATGGGGTCATAGTCATATCCCCCGTGGTAGAGAAATGGAAGGAGTTGGTGGTGTCCCACAATCTCTCTACCAATGCGCCCAAGATGGTCCTACGCGCAAAGAGATGTGAGAGCCCCGTACAAAACAGGCCAAACTCCGCCTCATCTATGATCTGCTGGACACCTCCAGGGAGCTCCAGGTACCACTCCCTCGCTGTGGTGGCCCCGTACCCGCGGGTAAAGCGGGAGCCAACCTGCATGGATGAGCAGAGATACAGTATGTGTGTTTAGAATGAGCAGGAATACAGTGTGCAGTATGTGTGTTCAGAATGGGCAGAAATACAATGTGTGAAAGTGTTCAGAATGAGTAGGATTACAGTATGTACATGTGTTCAGAATGAGCAGATCAAATACAGTGCAAAAAGTGCGAGCCTATTCAAGAAATGTAATGTACATCGCAGAAAATGTAAAAGTGCAGTGTATATCTCTAGGGCATCATGGGATAAATGGGACTCTAGCTCCCGTAGCAGGAGATCTGCGGCCGCGTGCCGCGCAAATCCGGTAAAGTGACGCACCGTGCTCGGTGGTAATACGTGTACCTCAGGGTGGTATGCTGCTGGATCAAATGGCCGGACTCGGGACGACAATGGGACATGCTCTGGCTCTCCCTCCATTCCTGGAGGATCCCCGCCGTGTGGTATGTCATCTGCCATCTGAAAAGAGGGTGAAAGATAGACAAAAATGAGCAAAATGGGGTGAAAATGCAAAAAGTCAACTCTCAGGAAGAGAAAGAGTCAAAAAAGTCAAAGCCCGGGAAAAAGGCGCAAAACGCAAGTCAAAGTTGGGGGAAACAAACCTCAAATGATGGAAATGGAGAAAAAGGCTCCGAAAACAACTTTTGTTCGGTTCAAAACGTAGAGAATCGAAAGTTTTTCGCAAATCAACTTTGCGGGGATGTTGGAATACGTATATAAAGTGTGGATCTGAGATGTAAAAAGGTTTAGAAGATGAGAAGAGTGTATTTCGGCAATGGGTGTGTGAGGAAAAGTGTTTGGGGTTTGAGTTTATAAAGACCCGTGTGCAAAAGGTCAAAACTGCCCCGATTTCCTTAAACTGGCCGGCCGTCCAGTTTTTGTGGCCGGTCGTCCACTCAAGTTGCTTGCAGTTGAGAAAAGTGGCCGGCAGGTGCTCAATGTTCTCTCTGAATGTTTTTAGACTGTTATGTGTCCTTGGTTTCCAAGAAATGCAAGGGATTCTCAAAGTTGGATTCAAAATGCTTTCGCTGAAGTCAGCATTGTGTTCTTTGTACGCGGTGATCATCGCTCTTCAACATGCACGAGCTGTATCCTTTTAGAGTACGATGTAACCCCTCCGAGAGGTAAATCGGAGGTCACAACTGAATCGGCCTTGCCAAGACGTGCATTTCTTTATTGGGCATACTGCATTGAATATGCATTGTTATGCACCTTTTCACTTGCATTGCTATGCATGTTCCACTCGTATTGTTATGCACCTTCACGTTCCACTTGCATTGTTATGCACCTTTCATTTGCGCATTGCATATGCACGCGTTTATCTCGTATTGAAATTATATCTTGATGTAACGTTAAACATATGCTTCTACTATATTGTACATGTCAAAGTTTCTCTTTGTGCAAGCACGATATTGTATGTACGGTTCATTCGAAGCTAATGCAACCAGACGATATTGTATGTACGGTTCATTCGAAACTAATGCAACTAGACGTTATTGTATGTACGTTTCCTTCAGAGAAACCCCGGTTAAGATTGATAGTCTATCTATTACACTTTGTTCATTTAGTGTATCTATCACACTCTCTTCACTTAGTGTATCTATGCTTTGTGTATCTATCACACATGCTCACTTTGTGTATCTATCACATGTTTGCTTTGTGTATCTATCACACTTCGTTCACTTTGTGTATCTATCACACGTTCGCTTCATGTATCTATCACACATGCTCACTTTGTGTATCTATCACACATGTTCGCTTTGTGTATATATCACACATGCTCACTTTGTGTATCTATCACACATGTTCGCTTTGTGTATATATCACACATGCTCACTTTGTGTATCTATCACACATGTTCGCTTTGTGTATATATCACACATGCTCACTTTGTGTATCTATCACACATGTTCGCTTTGTGTATATATCACACATGCTCACTTTGTGTATCTGTCACATGTTCGCCTAGATTGCGTAACTTTCTTACATCCTTTCTGCATGAGATGTGGTTTGGTTTGTGTTTACTTGCTTATATGCAAGTTTGCTGCTGCATTTTGCATGTTCATTTGCATTTTGCCCCTGCTTGCGGGCACATCTATTTTGTTCTCTTGCCTGTTTGTCTAAAGTCTTCGGCCTTGTCAAAAATGGGTCGTCTCTAGGCTTTGACATTCACTCCCGTCATTTTATGACTTTCGAATTCTGTCAAAGAGGGGCAACTATAGACACCACATTTTTGACCGACCTTAAGACTCAGACGTCATCATTTGTGCACGAGATGATTGGGCATGTTTGTGCTTGTTTCGAGCGCCCGAAGGTCTCGGCTGAGTGCCTTGTCTTTGAGCCTCTTAACACTTTGTGTTTGGACTTGGTTTTTGGGCTAAACCTTGTTGCCCTTTTGCCTGAGGGAGGGGAAGGGCTGCCGGCCACTTTTCTCCCTTGTAGGCCACTTGAACTGGTCGGCCGGCTAGGGGAAGTGGCCGGCCGGCCACCTTAACTGGCCGGCAGTCACTTTTTCTCATTTTTAGATATTTTCAGATCTTTTGAGCCAGTTGTAGCTCACTGAATTCATCCTCCATATGTATGGAGGGATTGAAACAAGCTTAAAGCTTGTCAAACAAACTTGTGCTTGCTTCCTCTATATAAGGGGAGTTCCCTCCCTCTTATTTTGGGTTCACAAAATCTCAAAGCTGAATTCTGTCTCTCTCCCTCTAGAATTCTTGCTCTCTCTCTATATATTGTGTCTTAAAGTGTGCTTTCATCACACATTTGCACTACAACACCTAGTGAAACACCATTATCTTGTTGCTGAGGTACTTGAGGATCTTGTTTGGACTCAAAAAGCTGGTTTTAGCCCATAGAAGTTACTGTGTTAAAGTTGTGTTTCAAGGGTGAGTGTCTTCCCTCTTTAAGCTTTATTTTGATCAAGTGTTTGGCCACCTTTTCATGCTTGTTTTGGCCTAGTTGTCAACTACAAAAACCTTTGTTTTTAAGTGTTTAAAATGGTTGTTTGAGGCCTTGTTTGAGTTGGGGGTGGTCTACCCCCTTTTTGTGGCTTATTTTGCTTTGTTTTGTGCTACTTTCTAAAGCCTTTAAGACCATCACTTTTGGGACTTTTAACCACTGAATTCCAGAGGAATTTCAGGGGTGGAAAGGTGGTTTTGAGATCCCAAATAGGACAGGGTGGTCCCCTCTCCTCTTGTCTTGCTTACTTGTCTTCTTGGCCTAATTATTGAGCATGTTTTTCTAGCATGTGTTGGCTTGTTCTCAGCTTATTTTTGGCCTTATTTCAGCATTACATAACTCTGTTTTGGCTTGGTTGAGTCACCTCATGCATGCTTCTTACACTTGTAGTGTAATCTTGCTATTTAGTCTTGCATGCTTGCTACTTTGGCTCATCATTCTAGCTTATTTTGGCTATGCTCTCACATGCTTTTACTCTAGTTTTAGCATGCTTTAGCTCTGATTTTGGTTGGTGAGGTCACCTCTTGCTTGGTTTTTGCACTTGTAGTGCATTCTTGCCCACTAACCTAGCATACTTGATGTTTTGGCCTATTGTTCTAGCATGTATTAGCTTGATTCCAGCACATTTTTTATAATGTTTTGACCTGTCCTAGGTCTATTTTGAGTGTTCTTGGCCTTTTGTGGCTTGCCTTGTATGGCTATGGTGCAAGTGCCTTAGCTAGTCTTGAGTTTTGAGCACCTTAGCATGCTATATTTGTGATGGTTGCATGTTTTGGTATCATTTAGCATGTAATTTCAGAGCATATACATGTGTCATGTTCTCACTTCTTTCACTCCTTGAGAGCTTTTGAGAGTTGTGCCTTTGTGCCTTATTTTTGAGCTACCAAAGGAGCATGATTTTCGACTCCTTTGAGCCTTAGTTTGAGCATGTTTTTGCCACTGATTTTCCATGATATAACTCTATTTTCGGCTAGTTTGGTTACCTCTTACATGCTTCTTGCACTTGTAGTGCAATTTTGCTTTTTAGCCTTGCATGCTTGGTGTTTTGGCCCTTCATTCTAGCATGTGTATGCTTCACTCCAGCATGTTTTTGGCTCTAATTTAGCAGGCCTTAGGACTATTTTAAGTGGTCTTTGTCTTGTGGCTCATGCTTTGAAAAGCTATAGTATAGTTGGTCTTGCTAGCTTTGGGTTTTGGGGCCTTTAGCATACCACACTTGTGTTATTTGCATGATATGTCATCATTTGGTATGCAATTTCAGTGCCTACATCTCTGCCATACTCTTTTGTTTATCACTTCTTCATTGTGTTTGAGAGTTGTGTTTAATGCCTAGCTTGCAAACCAATGCATGAGCATGTTGTTTTAGCTTTTGGTGCTTCATTTTCAGCATGATTATGCCACTGTTTTGGCATGATGTAGGTCTATCCATAGTCGGTTTGACCATTTTGGATTGATAATGCATGCCTCATGTGTAATACACTTCACTAGTTTTGATGCCTTAGCCTTTAAACATGCCATGCACGCATTGCTTGCGTGATAGAGCCTTGTGCATGCCACTCTAGCATTGATAGATAAGCATGTTGTTTGCATGTGTATTGCATTACATTGTGTTTGGATCGGACATTAATCCAAACACGAGAAACGAGGGGCGTTTCATACTTGAAGTGATGAAATGAGCCTCATTTCTTGGTCACCATCCCCCTTGATTGTGCATGATAGGGTGGAGGCCTCTTGAGTCTTATGTGTTGTTTGTGCATTCATTAACATTGTGTAAGCTTGGCTCTTTGGCCATTTTTCATCGAGAAGCGTGATTGATGGCTCGAGAGTCGAGTACTACGCTCCTTTGAGCTGGAGAAATGATAAGGAGAGTAGTTGCATACACATTTCCTAGTAAATGCATTGTTGTGCCTTTGTTGATCTCTGTTGCAGCAAAGTTGAGATTCTAGAAAGCGAAGTGGCCGGCCGGCCACTTGCACTAGCCTACCGACCACTTAAAGTGGCCGGCCGGCCGGTTGAGGTAGCCTACCGACCAGTCGGCCACCTGCAGGAGAAATTGCCAAAATGTTCCTGTGTTGAGGGACAGATGCAATCTGGAAGTTCATATGATGTTCTAAGATCACCGCGAGTGCAAACAGAGGCAACTCATGGCAAGGTAATGCATTTTTGGGCGAACCAAACCGAGCATGCATGTCTCCCTCCCCTCCATTATAGATTGGAAGAAATCTATCTCCTACCATGACAAATATGCAATGGGAAAAATCACAATCCATATATATATACATATATTATAAAACACAAATTTTATCATTATTTTTTCTATACTTAAATATCTCTTATTCAAACTTAGTAAATAGTTTGCTTTGTTAGAGTTTTTCAAAAATACTTTTCAGAAAATTATACTTTCTTGTTTTTCATATTTTTTTATTTTTGCTGAATTTTTTTAATATTTTAAGCATTTTTTAAAAAATTTTTAGACATACCTAACAAAAATATACTTAAAAAGTAAAAAAT
>NW_021032603.1:41615-60490 GCF_004153795.1 Camellia sinensis | reverse complement strand
CCGTTACGTAACGGTGCGTAACAGGCTGTTACGGCACTGTTACGACCACTATAGCAGCCGCTACGGCCAATACACCTGTGAATCTCAATCACACTACAAAAGCAGCCATAACGGGTGGCGGTAACTACCACAACCGTTACGTAACGGCGTTACGTAATGGTTGCGGCCGCTTTTTAAAACCTTGCATGCAGGTGATTGCACATATTTGGGGTAGACACAACGCATACACTGGATGTGTGCAATGGGGTTCCTCTTTAATAAAAATTTAAAACAAAAAAAAAAATCTATTTAAAGGCAGACCGTAAATTAAATTTCATCAGCAAAAAATATGGATAAGAATTTCTTTTTATAAAAGAAAGCACCAAAACACAGTCATGTATTGGGTCATCCAGGAACAGTTCTGTGCTTATAATTTGACTTTGTGAGTAGGGATTACCAAGCGTTCGATCTTAGGTATCACTGAATTTCACCTCCAAGAATGCAGTCTGTAGTCCTACTACCATTCAGGTATGTTCCTTCACATTTTGTAGTAGTTTCTCCATGGTGCACAAATATTAGTGGCATTCGTGGGTAAAATAGACCCTATGGTTTAAAACGCTATTAAAACACAAGCTTTGTCTGGTAATTGCAAATAGTAAGATTCTTTTATGACTTTCATAGATTCATTTAGATTCCTCCATATTCCATTCAGACTGAGATTCAATCAAGAGCAATCCAACCATAAATTCAAATATAAAATCATAAGATTATGATAATTATTATCTAATCCATATTTGTGCAGAAAAGAAATTTTCTTGCAGATAGCATATCCTTTTGTAATATCCACCTTAGACATTGCACTGGTGGGGCGCATCTAAGCTTACAATGCTATATAAAAATTAATGAACCAATGTACAATATCATTACTTTTAACCATTACGCCTATATTAGCACATACCATTCGATAGCCCAACCTTTCACTTACATCTCATGAACAAAAAAGGCCTCCTTCGTATCAGGTAATGGCACAAGAAAATCATGCATCTAAGAACTACTATGAACTTCCTATTAGGTTCCTATAAAAAGCTAAGCATATAAAACAACATTTAATACTCAAACATCAAAAACAATAACTCAAAAAATTCTACAAAGAGGGACCACAAGACACTACCTGAGGGTCTTTAATTGTTTCAACAAGTAAAGCTTGATAAGACTCAACAGCTTCTTTCCTCCTAGCTTTGGATCGCACCCTCTCCACTTCTTGTTCTTCCCTTTCCTTCCGCTTCCGCAATACTCGCTCTCTTTCCTTCAGCTTCTCCTGAGTACAAGTATGCCAGAAAATTTAATTTACAAATAAACAAGTGGATGAATCGAAACACTACACATTCCAAAAGGTGATCTGCATATTGAATAAAGATAATCACAAAAACAGGAATGTATTATTTTATCTAACAGAATTAATTTCCTTCTTAATGTTGTAACAATAAAATTAAAATTAAAAAAAAATAAAAATAACAAGTGCATACACATCATGGACATCCACATCAATCTGCCTACACAATTCAGGAGCACAAACGGTGAAGTAATAAGGGGAAAAAAGGAAGAGACATTATGATGCAACATCTATTGCATGGTTAAACAAGTACGATAGGCTTTGGAAGCCCAAAACAAAACCGAAGGGTCCCATGATCTATGAAACATGGACACCTCTCCGGAGGTTGTGCATCAGTGTTTCACACGCGTCAAACACGGACACGCGCTGAACACGTGTCAAACACATTGGACGGAGTAGGACATGTTGTGTCCCATTTTTTTTGAATAAAACTTTAAACCAAAGTAACATACCCAAAGTTGATGAATTGAATGAAATTAAATATTTGACGAAAAATAAATATATAATATTAAAAAAATTACATAAAATAAATATATAAAATTATGGGCTTGTTTGGTTTGTTTTTGGAAAAAAATTCTCTACAAATAAATTTTTAAGAGTAATTAAACTAAATAAATTTTTTTTAAAAAATTGGTTTAATTTCGTTTGGTTTATTTCACTATATTTGGGGTCATATTTGGGGTCAAGCAGTCAAAATATGATTAAAACATTTAATGAGCTGAATTTGTAATACATATAATAGTATTCTAGTACAAATTAAAATTTTATGATAAAACTGAAGAAAATTTGAGAAAGTTTTTGAAATGGGTATTGAACGAACTGACTTATCGCCTTTTTTACTTTGTGATTGTCCACTACCATTGAAAAGGAAAATCTAAACATTATGTTTTAATAATGTTTATTCATGTTTGTATAATATATGCATGAAAAGAGTAATAAATTATTTTAATTAATAGTCCATAGCAATTTCGTACGTAAGAAGGGGAAAAAAAAAATTGGCACTTTGATGGGTAAGCATGTGTTTTGTAATACCAAATAATTGGTACGGATGGCCCGATAGATTCACATGGATAATTATCCAAAATGTAGTCCATACATTTAACCACCAACTTCAATTTAATTATCTCTAATTTTTGGCCATTATAAATTATCTCTGTAATTTTTTTTTTGTTTTTGTATGTGTAAGAAAAAAAAGGAGTAAATAAATTTATTTTTTTTTTTACTTTTCAGAACGATCCAAAATGATCCAAAATGATCCAACATGGAAACACTTCAAATAATTTTTCAGTTTCTAGCATCAAAGGATTCAATCACATCATCACTTCTTGTTCTTTCCGTTTGCTGTAGGTAAATAGAGCACTAATAAACATAGGCAAATAGCTCGTTTATAGTTTTGACAATGCTCAATTTCATTTCATGTCTAATTGTTTCAGACATGTCGTATAATTTCACATACACTAACACATGCTGATGTAATGCCCCTAATTCTTTCTAGGACATCTTGTAGCTTATATGGACTCATGTGTACGGTATAACTCGTGCTCTGATACCACTCTATCACGACCCAAACCCGCTACTATAGGTATGACCGGCCAGTAATCCTAAGATTACCGAAGGCCACTTAAATAGATTTACAAAATTAGGGGTTGGCGGAAACAAATATCATAATTATTCTGTCTATAGAGGTGTGCAGACATATATGCATGAAAAGAGTAATAAATTATTTTAATTAATAGTCCATAGCAATTTCGTACGTAAGAAGGGAAAAAAAAAATTGGCACTTTGATGGGTAAGCATGTGTTTTGTAATACTAAATAATTGGTACGGATGGCCCGATAGATTCACATGGATAACTATCCAAAATGTAGTCCATACATTTAACCACCAACTTCAATTTAATTATCTCTAATTTTTTGCCATTATAAATTATCTCTGTAATTATTTTTTTGTTTTTGTATGTGTAAGAAAAAAAAGGAGTAAATAAATTTAATTTTTTTCTTACTTTTCAGAACGATCCAAAATGATCCAAAATCAGTTTGTTGTTTTAATTTTATAAGAAAGCCTCTATGCCCTCTACAAAATGGACGAGGGTTACTAGTTCACATAGGAAATAACTTTGTCATTAAGGTCCGTAATGGCACAAGTTGGAGCAAATCAAATTAACTTATATTTTCCATAAATCTGAACAATTACATCACCAGGTTAAAAAATCTCTCTCAATGTTTGCACCCTGTATTTTATATTGTCCAAATCAATCGCGTCACCCTCTACTAAATATCTCTCAACCTATTTTATTTTTCGCCACTAATTCGAAAGAATTAAGACAACAAGTATACTTCTTGTTATGTGTTTTTTAGATTAAGACAATAGAGCAATGACAACAAAGAACATTCACGTTGAAAAGATAAGAGTCTTCACATAGGAAGTAAATGAGACACAATCTATAACTCCACGTATAGATGAAATCTCAGCTGTTCTGTTATACGAATAAAAATAAGTGAACAAAATGAGAAAATAAACAGTAATAATCAAGTTGAGACACAAATATATAGTTGATAAAATACAAATTGAATTAATGTTTCACCTCTACAGTTCCTTCAACCCTGGAAAATATAAATTGATAAAAAATTAGAGGGTTGCTTTTATTTGTGGCTTCTGCAAATTTTAATGTTTATTTTACAAGTACAATTCGATATATGTATATTGTTGATATTTTAATATTTATTGTTTCATTGAAGCAAGTATATGGCAACTGTTCCAATTATCTTTTACTGGGGGGAAAACATAATTCGGGATCCCGATTAAGGTGTGTCATATGATGCTGAGCCGAAAGGGATATATATGGTGCAACTTGGCACCACACTTGGCAATTTGGAGGAGATGTTTATGTCCAAGGTCGCAAGTTACGGGGAAACAGTCCGATTGATCTTCAAATGTAGATATCCTTATCGGCAGTGGCAAGCAACCAGCAAATACAAAATATTACCGATAAATGACGATGAGGCGTTGAACACCGTTTTAAGTATCGGTGGAAGTTTCCAACCACCAAATTGTTTGGAAGTGTACATTCAGAAAGAGCTTGTACACAATCTTCCGAATATGACACAGATGGATTCTCATCCGTTCACTACATTGTTGACACATGGGATTGACACGATAGCGTTTCAGTCTCCTATGTATGAATCAAATGAATGTTATGCAGCGGGCTACACACAACAGACATTTCATGGCCATGGTGGAGAATCAAGTTCACATGGTGGATATGAGACTGAATTTCACAATAACACCAAAGATGTGCCCACCTACAGCCATCATACCACTCCAGTTGAAGTTGTTGGTAATATGGCTGAAACGGTTAATTCTGTGCAGTTCGCTGAGAGTGACATGTACGGTCCTGATGTCGCCCTAGACAATGATGAGAATGAAATGTGTGATGAAGGAAATTTATTAGGCGGATTAGATGATGATGATGATAAAGAAGATGATGTCGACGCTCCCGTTGATATTCATAATGCCCCCATTCCACCTAGACCTGAAATCCCTTTCTATGAAAACATTCACATAGGTGGTGATTTTGACATTAGTAATCGCGATGTCGTTTCCCGTAACCGAATCTGGAATGCTGAAAATCCAGAGTTGGACAAAGGGATGGTTTTCGTTGATAAGAAGCAACTCGTACATGTTGTGAAATTGTACCATGCAACAAATAATCGAGAGTATAAAGTTATAACCTCCAAGCGAGACATTTGGGTGGGTGCTTGCAAGCACGATTGCAGATGGTGGTTGCGTGCATCTCTTAGTAGGATACATGGTCTTTTTGAAATAAAGCAGTATGGGGGTCCTCACCATTGTTTATACCCACGAATGAACAGGGACCACACTAATATTAACTCCAGTTACATTGCTTCTCATCTTTTGGGACTAGTTGCGGTGAGTATACAAAATAAATGTTTACATTTATATACATATTTGTTTGTTTAAAGTGTTCACACCAAAATAATCTGACTCATAGGTATTGTCGTATGCAGAATGAACCTGATATGCCCATTAAGAATGTCATCGAAGATGTCAAAAAGACCATGAACTATAATATATCATATAAGAAGGCGTGGCATGCAAGAGCAAAGGCAATTAGAATGGTATTCGGGGATTGGGATGAATCATATAGGATGTTGCCTAAATTCATGCATACATTACAAACATCTAATCCTGGCACCATCGTGCGATGGAAGCATAGATAGACCGGAAGTACAACCATTATGCCCGTCTTCCACTTTGTTTTCTGGTCTTTCAAACCTGTCATCGATGGATTCAGACATTGTAATGGATCGACAGGGAGTGACTTTGATATCTGATCGACAGGGAGTGACTTTGATATCTGATCGAGCTGAGAGTATTTTAGCTGCTGTGAGGCGGCATTGGCTTAATCCCTCGCTCCAATTTGTCGGATATCATCGGCACTGCCTTTGACATGTTTGTAGTAACTTTAACACTAAGTTCAAAAATAAGGAGCTGAAACAACTTCTATGGAAAGCAGGGAGTGCTCATCAACGACGAAAGTGTAATGGTTACTTACAACAAATACAAGCTATTGACCAAGAAGCCATCAATTGGGTTTACAAGATGAATCCTGTGGAGTGGGCCCTTGCGTATGACGGTGGATATCGGTGGGGGGTATTGACCAGCAATGATGCAGAGTGCTTCAATAGCGTCTTGAAAGGTGCAAGGAACTTACCTATCTCAGCTATGGTTGAATTTACATTTCGGCAGCTCGTAAAATATTTTGACGAGATGGGAGCCCAAGCTGAAATAGATGTACAAAATGAGTTCCAATACCCTAGAGAGATGCAAAAAACTATTGAGGATGGCATCGCAAGGGCAAATACTTTCAAGTTGATATCGTATGACAGATTAGTTTGTAATATAAACTAAATTGTTGTTATTATGTTGTGAAGTTAAGTACATCTAAAAACATGAACTTCATTGGTTTCTATTACAATTTTCTGATAGGCCACGCCACGTATTTGAGGTGCAAACATCTTTTCGCCATGGATGAGGTCACAATACAAAAATTGTGCGGATGAATCAATCCACGTGCAGTTGTGGAAAATATGAGATACGACACTATCCATGTTCCCATATGCTCGCTGTAATGTCTGAATGCGGTGACAATCCATTCGAGTACGTTGATCTAGTATATAGGCTTCCTATATACATGAGGGTTTGGAAAACTAAATTTAATTCAATACTGCATCAAGATTATTGGGATGATCCACAGTGGACCTTAATGCCTAATGTACTTCTTCTGCGAGAAGTAAAACGGGGTCCTAAATCTATGTCTCATATTCCGAATGAAATGGATATATCAGATAGGCGTTTGACCGCTCGTTGCAGTGAGTGCCAGTAGACAGGTCATGACAGGCGAACATGTCCGACGCAACTTGGTCGATAAAGACTATGTAATACTTACATATTGTAATAGATCATTTTTTAATTCTTTATTTGTAATAGATCATTTTATTCTTTATATTGTAATTCATTATTTGTAAACGGGGTCGTACATTTAAATATATCATGTTTTATTTGTAATAGATCAGTTCTATTGTTTAATTCTTTATATATTGTGTAACGCCCTCAAAATAATAACATTAAACCCATCAATTAAGACATTCATTGACATATGAAATAACCACATTCTTCTATTCATCAGAGTTTCATTACATAAGTATTACATGTTAACAACAAAAGCAAAATGCCCTACGGGCTTACAGCTTTCCAAGTTAATACTTGGTTACAACAAAAGAGTACTAACTCATTTACACATTAAGCCCTTGGCTTGAATTTACATGTAATACATCAAAAAGAAAACGACAAAAGTATGTCCGCCTCTAGCCTCCCAAGCTATGTCCTTGGAGGTGGCATACTACTTGTACCTGAAAATGATATTCCCATATAGGGTGAGCCACAGCCCAGTAGAAATACACTAAACCAACCATGAACAATGACTAAAAGAATAGCAATTGATAGATGGCTAACACTGATACATTCACATAAATCACATATTTATGTCATCCGAACTTATGAGTCCAAGTTACTTTTCATTTTCCCTTTTTCAACAGATAAGCATGTTAGCTCTATCATTATTTCAACAGATATGTATAAAAATAATATCCACATTCACAGATAAGCATATAAGCTATATCCACATTCTCAACAGATATGTATAACAACAATATCCCACATTCACAGATAAGCATATAAGCTGTATCCACACTTCACAAAGATAAGCATATAAGCTCTATCTTCACTTCTCTTAGACAAGCATATGAGCTGTATCTACGGAGTTCATCCCTATCTCCTCCCAACACTATTCGGTTTAGAGGTACATCCCCCATCTTCCCCTAAACCGCGGAGTACATCCCCCATCTCCTCCTCTACACATAACGTATACAAACACATTGGTTCTATATTACAATTACTCAATACATACAGTTAATGTATTCTAACAACCGTCAATATTCCATGACACATTCCATTGATTAGTTTCCGTTTGCCTAATCATCATGCATTGTCTACAAGAATCACGACTATCCTCCACCGATAGCCCAAAGCAATTATTTCTAAACAGAAAGTAAATGCACAAATGGATATTCAATCAACATTTCAATTCGGTGAGTGATAAATAATTCAACTACACCCTTTTACCCCTTTGCATTCCCAATCTCAACAATTCCATTTCATTTCCTCATTTCTCACAATTAATTATCCCAATTAATCAAACAATGTAATTAGGTCATTTCCATAATTAACATTTCAACCCTTAGGTCCCATTTTCATCAATGATTCAACATTTATTCCATTTCTCTATGCCAAACATGCATCTAGGTTTATTATGAATAAAATCCCAACTTTTGTAAAATTACACAAAAGCTCCGAACTTTCACAAAATTACCAAACCAACCCCAACATCTCAAAATACTAAAATTTAAAGACAAAACCCATAGAGAGGAGTAGGATATCTCTACCTCGAAGTTTGAGCCAAAAAGGAGATGAAGACTCGAAAGATCAACGTGCTCCAAATCCAAACTTTTTCAGATTAAGTCGAAGCTCTCAACGCCCTCTATCTTTTTAACAAAGGCCCTAGGCTAGATTCACACTCTAGGGAGATCAAATCTTAGAGAGAGTGTAAGTTTAGAGAGAGAGGGTCTCGGATCTAGTGTTTGAAAGAAAAAGAAAGTGAAAAACTGATGTTCAAAAACGCTACTGTCCGCTGATATAAAACACGCTCGCTCGAGCGAAGCCTTTGTCGCTCGAGCGACCAGACACAGAAAACTCTCGCTCGAGCCAAGAAGTTCTCGCTCGAGCCGAAAACTCAGAAGTGCGCTCGAGCGAAAGAATGCTCGCTCGAGCTAACAACCCAAACCCTCAGGTCTGCAACCAGAAGTACGCTCGAGCGACAGACTTCTCGCTCGAGCGAAGAACAAGCCAGACCGCTCGAGCGAAGAAAACTCTCGCTCGAGCCAAGAAATGCAACTCTCAGGTCCAGAACCAGACGCAATCGCTCGCTCGAGCGAAGCCACTCTGGCTCGATCCACCAGACACGAACTCAACTCTCGCTCGAGCGACCAACTCCTCGCTCGAGTGAAGGTCCAAAAATCTGGGCAGCAGCACTAGGCTCCCAAACACAACCATCCTGTAACAAACCTGCCCAACACATCCTATAACTCAATATACAAAGTAAAAAGGATGCAAACAAGATAATAAACAACTACCAACATCCACGGACACATGTCCGGATCACTGTACAACAAGGGTAAACCCGGGATCGCTATATATTGTAATTGTTTAATTTCCTTGACAAAATTTACAACTAGCATACTAAATAAATAAATTAAACAAAATGACAATGCAAAAACATTTAACTATACCACATAGGCCTATGTTTTTTATTCTCTACTTGATTGAAAATGTCTATTACAAAATTTTAGTGAAAATCATATAGTTCTTCTACCATTTTAAGATTTTAATATTTCGTCTGCTGCAAGCATTTTTTACATTTACAATTTATGAATCATATCAACGTAATTTACAAATTTTATACTTTATTGGAACTTTTACCATTACAAAATCAGTAATGAAGTTTTGTCAAATATGCCATAAATGTAATTAGCAAGCTCTTATTGGAAAAAAAATTCTCATTCCATTTTTTTGCAAATATTTATGTACGAAAACTATCCACATGTTACTGGACATTATTAAGCCTATGTAACTGAGACCCTAAAATGATTTTGTAAAACATTTGTATATTAGTTATAGCATAGATAACGATAGGTTATGTTGAATTGCTTATCATATTTAATGGCATATAAATTGATAAATTTAGATTTTAGTAAATTGCTTCCATGTTAATGGCACACAAATTTATACTTTTAAAATAATCGACCACATTTGTTTTTCAAGTCGTCATGTACGAAATAATTTGAGTTTAATTGTTATAGTTAAATTACATGCTCACCAATACAATTTTTGAAAATGTATTTGTTTTCAACTGTACAGGCTTCATGGCACATCTACCTGATGAGGTCCCACTTTTTAGTCATCCACATCGGGCTGACAGTAAATGGGAGGACCCGGTATGCAGCCACGTTTGTTGGACTTTACGCTTACAATGAAAATACCCTTCATTTTGTTTTATATTACGTGATAATGCTATAATTTAAACTACTCATTCTGTTATGCAGGACTAGGCACGCACTGTGGTGGCATGCCGACGGGGAGATTCTGGCCTGTGGGAGCGTCCATTGGACCATAAAGTGTTGCAGTGTCTACTACGCGCGGGATTCTATGGTGTCTATCGTATAGGCCATATCAGACTGGACTACCCACTCATTATTGCTCTCGTCGAGAGGTGGCGCACAGAGACTCATACATTTCATTTCCTGACCGGTGAGGCCACCGTCACATTGCAGGATGTATCTGTCCTATACGGTCTACGGATTGATGGGCGAGCAGTTACTGGACCTGACCCACCATTTACGAGGGACTAGTGGATAGCCCTATGTGCTCAGCTATTGGGAGTAGCACCTACACCTTCAGACTTATAGGCAGGTAGAGAGAGGGTGAGGTGGCTGTCCGAGCAGTTTCAGGGCCATCTTCCAGATCATGCTCCAGTTGAGTTAGTATAGCAGCATGCCCGAGCATATATTCTGTGGATTATTGGGGGGGTACTTCTCCCTGATAAGTCACAGAACCTGCTCAAGCTGATGTACTTGCCACTGTTGAGAGACATTGACGTGATCGGCCAGTATAGCTGGGGCACCGCGGCTTTGGCATGCTTGTATAGGCAGCTATGTCGAGCAGCTCAGGTGGGTGCGAATCAGATCGGAGGACCCCTTGTCTTGCTACAGGTTAGTCAGAATTTTATTACATGTCAATTCATATAGTATGTTATATCTCAGTATTGTAATTGCGTTGAAACTATTGCATATTTGGGTGTGGAAGAGATTGATTCGCATTGCCCCATCTAGGCGGCAAGTGGTTGCTCCTGGTGAGGTTCCCATCGGCCAGGGAGACATGCAGTTGCCGGCCGGACCTCGAGGTAGCCGGTAGAGGGTTGACATGGGCCACGAGGTTGTATCGACCCACGTAATCGTCGTATATAGAGACTAGCTTGACCGAATGATAGAGGGCGAGGTATGAAATTTAAATACCTAAATTTTAATTGTTATATGGAGTGTATATGTTCATGAGCGATTTTTAATAGACTTGTCATTATTGTAGTTTATCTGGCAGCCTTATGCGGGGGTCCTCAGTACGCTCCCAGACTATTGCCGACTAGGTGAGGAGATATGGATGGCGAGAGTGCCACTCATTTGTTTTGACGTGGTTGAGTGGCATCTCCCTGATCGTGTCCTCCGATAGTTTGGTCGGGTCCAGTCCGTGCCGGATCGGTGCGACACCGAGTGGCGGTTGCATGCGACTGATAGACGTGGCCGAGCCGCCACTGACTAGAGTGTGCATCATATGCGATACGTACAACTGTGGGATGCCTGTCACGACAGTATTGTACAGGCTGACTGGAGCAATGGGGTCCTCCTCTCTCCCGACCCTTACATGTTGTGGTATCGACGACATACACACCAACTAGTCGGTAATCCGAGCCACTTGTCTGAGTCCGGATATCAGGGAGTTGGGCCTTCTCTCGAGACATTGGTGAGTATCATAGTATGTGTTAGATAATTGTTAATATCATAATTGATTTACTTTCAGTCAACTATAGCCTAATATATATGATTTTCTGTTCAAGTGGCTCGAGTTGGGAGGTCATGTCACTTGGCTGAGGACGCCCTTTTCGGACGTGGTGGACAGCATGCGATGCAGGCCCTTGCAAAGATCCGAGAGTTATTGTACGAGGGGATCCAACATGCCTATCGGCTAGATCATTTGCATTTTGGCCACTACGGTGTACACAATACAGCAGCTGATCCAGACACATCCGTCCTATCCACATCAGTGCCTTCCACTTCAGCGCCAGCCACAGCAGGTCGTTGGACTTCAGTCACCCCACCGCATGTTACCCCATACATTTCTCCAGATTCCCCACACGTACATCCTACCCAGCATGCTGACCCTGATTGGACACCTCCCCGGTTCATGCATGTTGTTGTTACCCCACCCACCCAGTTATCACCTGCTTTTCTGGGACTACTTCGACCGCGCCCATGAGTACACATGATGCAGTTCTCACTGACATCTCCCACGTTGACGATGAGGCCCATATTGAGCCCCCCTAGAGCGCGAGGGAGAGGCCGAGGTTATGGTCGTGGGGGACGTCAAGGCCGAGGTCGGGGTGCGGGCAAAGGCAGAGGTCGAGGTCCAGCTACAGATCGTGATACAGTTGCACCAGATGATGGAGTTTCACAGCTCACAGCAGTATCCGATCTTCAGGCAGAGACAGGATCAAGGGCAGCAGATGTAGGAGAGGGGGGGGGTCACACTCACAGGCTCCATAGGCAGTCAGTGGAGGGCCACATGCAGGGGAGGGCGTGCCAGATATTCAGAGAGTCTACCGCAGGAGACTGATGAGGGAGGTCCACGGTCGGGGTTGTGGGACTGGGGGCAGGTTAGGGCATTAGCGGTTGTGATATGAACTGTATAGTTTTTTTTTTAATTGTTATAGTTTTTGTAAATCAAACTTCTACAGATGATGTAAATGTGTCATACTTATTTATTCCAAATTATAATTTCACAATTTCTTATTCTTACTTATTTTACTTGAATCACACAAATCTCTTTCACATCTCTACCTCTCTCTCATTCTCTGTAGTCTCTGCATTATTTATAGTAATTTACGTTTTTTCCTTAAATTTACAAATTAAGACAACCATTTATAAACAAAAAAAAGTTTCGAACAAATTGAGACATCAATTCATAAAATTAAAGTTCAAATAAATTTAAAAAATTAACCTATAAATCCTAAACCCTAAAATAAAAATAAATAAGGTAGCGTTTGGTAACGTTTACGTTTTTGGTTTATGTTTACAAAAAAATTAAAAACTGATTTTTGTTTATTTTTAGAAAAACATAAATTACAAACACATTTGGTTTGAACAAAATGTTTAAACAACCCATAAAAACATAAAATAAAAAAAATGTTTGTTTAGGCCTAAAAAAAATGTTTGTTTAGGTCTAACAACAATTGAAATATCTTCCTTCATTGATAAGTCGTGGATAAGCATTACAAATCCATTACAACATAAATGGTTTGGTCATTCATCCAAACAATTTCATTCATTATCATCATCATCTGACATCTCAATATCAGATTCATACATAACATCCATGCTCTAGGCGAAGTACTGGTGTGCATCATCCATTAACCCATCTTCGGCACGCTCATTTGCGGTCTTCATTAGTGAGGACCTTTGCAGACGTTGGGTCATGCGATTAACTCCGTCGCGGATACGATGCAATGCCTTTTGCAACAGCTGTGGAGTGTCAATTGGCATACGCATGGCTAACCGGCGAGAAAATTTAATATTAACTTCACGACATAACTCAATGAGAACATTTGCTCGAGTTATGCGAAATTCCCACTTAGCTCTCATGGTATTGACGGTGGCACGTGAGTAACTCAAATTTGGATTTAATGGGTATTGAAATTCATCTTCATCTGCAACCCAATAGCAAATACATCTCCATCTGCAACCCAATAGTGACCCGTTGCTGAATATAGATCAACCACCGTATATGTCATGATGATATCGCTCGAAATAGCTGTAAAACTGTTGTTGGGGTATGATGCGATATTTATACCATATATACACATGGAAGCTGTATGTATGAAATTATTGTAAAGAACTATGCATCAGAGTTGTCACGTCAACTTTAATGACCTGAACAACCATGCATCAACTTGATACGAGTTGTCACTTCGACTTTTATGAATTGTATAATTTATTATTATTTCAAACAAAAAGTAAAAAATTTGTGAAATTTTTTTTCAAAAAATTAATAAATACATAAAAATACAAAAAATGTACTGAATGCTTGTATTTGTTTTTTATATTTTTGGTATTTACTGAATTTTTGAAAGATTTTTTTTACAATTTTTTTACTTTTTAAGTGTATTTATGTTAGGTTTTTTGAAAGATTTTTTTTACAATTTTTTTACTTTTTAAGTGTATTTATGTTAGGTGTGTTTAAAAAGTAAAAAAATTGCTTAAAATATTTAAAAAATTCAATAAAAACTGAAACAAATATTTTAATTATAACTGAACATTGCCTCAATTTTGACTACAATATTGCATTGAAATATACTTACAATTTTAAGTACTAAAATATTTTAATTTATTATAATACTTTGTCTCAACCAATTTATGAGCATTTCCTGTTCGATCACCCGAATGTCATTGGCCTTATACAGTGCATTCGGCTGCCAAGACTCCACTTTTGTCAAGTCATGAACGAATCAAAGGCCTGTAGCATCGGTTGTTGTGCTATATTAATGGTGTCGGCCTGCCTACTGTAAAAATGTAACTTTACCTTCTTCCAAAAAACTGTTGAAATTTACTACATAGATTTACAATATTTTTCTACAATATATTTTTCTACCCATTTCTCAGTGATGCTCGCCAGCGACTTGAACAGACGTTATAATTTGGAAGCTTTGTTTTTTCCTCAGATGCTATGTGACTTTGTGCAGCGATGCAGTGATGCATTTGACTTTGTGCAGTGATACAGTGATGCATGTGACTTTGGGCAGTGATGCAGTAATGCATGCCACTTTATGCAGTGATGCTGTAATGCATGTGACTTTCTGACATTGCCATGCTTGTATACGTTGTGACTTTTTTCCTCGCATTACGTGATGCATGTGACTTTGTGCAGCACAACTTACATGCTTTGTTTTTTCCTCAAATTTCAAAATTCATCTAAGTCACATTAATACGACCATTTTATAATTTTGGTGAAAAAAACAACGATAGTTTTGCAGGTTAAAGTGAGTTGGACAATTGTGTATTTACTTGCACTCTATTTCATAGTTGTTTATGAACAATATTGCTTTAAAACAAATAAAATTAAAGACGCTGTTTCATTTTATGATTTCATTTTAAAAAATTTTAAAACACCAATATGTACTGAAATCGTCAATTCCATGTGACTACTTACTGTATTAAAAAAGTAAGCATGAAAAAATAGTTTCATGTGATGTGGCGATGTGACAACTCACTGCATTTTGTTTTATTTGACAACTTACTGCTCGAATATGAAGGGATTGCATTGTGATCCTCTGGCCTACAATTATGATTTTATCTGACAACCGCGTCCGTGACTACATCACAGGTACACTTCATCACGGGTACTCAGGATTGCATCAAATGAATAACATAAAATAATATTACGGGTATCACTTCTTCCATAGTGCCCCAACATGCCTTATCGTCACTAGATCATCTCTAGTTAACCCCCACTCCCAGTATGATGTCTATAAATAGCGATACCCCCAGTATGATGTTTGTTTAAGTCATAACAATAGTAATATATCTATAATTACTATTATTATGAACAATGTCTTCAAGAGGTGCAGGAAGTTCACGCCGGCAAAGAAATCCGAAAGTGTGGCTGCTACCTCCATTTACTTATGACTACAAGAGCGAAAAGTACTTGAGTCCGAAGGATTATTATGCTGGTATCCGAGCATAATGGGCGTTTAGGGTAACGGAGCAAGAAGGATTGTTTAATGATCTACGTAACTTTGGGGCACCAGTACCTCATCGTCGTTCATTGAGCATGGCTAGACGAAATGTCGGTGACTATGAAAAAGAAGTTAGCAGAATTAAAAAGGAGAACAACAGAATGTTGATGCGGAGATGTTGACATTTCATGCTTCAGCTAGCCACCGAAATGGCTGAAGCAAGCAACAGAGATTTGACAGTGATTGAGCGAAATAATGTCTTAAACAATGAAAAATATCTCTCTGACTACTAGATGTCAGATGAGAAATGAGAAATCAAACACCGTTATCTTTCATATATGTTCATCTAACGTACGGATGTATTTGAAGTATTTGTTTTATGAAGCTAAAGTTTATGAAATAACTACATTTATAACTACACATTTATTAGTTCATGACTTTCTTTATTGAATTGCAATGAGTTAATGAATGTTCTGGATTAATGAATGGATTAATGTATGTTGAATTATGTGAATACTTAAAACACATAAAACATAACAGGTAGGTCGGTGAATAGTTTCCCTTAACTGGGGCTCATGAAATAGGGATCCTGTACGTAAAGAATTTCAACCTTCATCAGGAAAGAAGAAAGAGTCACCTTCCAATTCCTAGAAGTCTAGTAAAAATGATGACTCTGGTAAGGAATGGGGGGTTGACAGAAAACTAAACTTCGACGGCTGGACAAACAACCTCAAAGACATTGGTGGTTGGTCTAGTTGGAGGACTAATAAAATTCAGACAAACGAACTACCGCCTTCAATAACACATAAAACATAACAAGTAGGTCGGTGAATAGCTTCCCTTAACTGGGGCTCGTGAAATAGGGATCCTGTACGTAAAGAATTTCAACCTCCAACAGGAAAGAAGAAAGAGTCACCTTCCAATTCCTGAAAGTCCAGTAACAATGATGACTCTGGTAAGGAATGGGAGGTTGACAGAAAACTAAACTTCGACGGCTGGACAAGCAACCTCAAAGACATTGGTAGTTGGTCCAGTTGGGGGACTAAGTTTAAAACCCAATTGGTTTTACTTGATTTGGTTGGGATGAATCACTATTTACAGTTACTTATACCCAAATAGATTGTTTTCTGCACATTTTTAAAGAAATTGACGATTTTCTTAGTATAAAAACTAGAATTGTAACTAGTACTAATGACGCTGATTTGTTATTTTTCGGATTTATACCCAAAGAGAACAATACTTCCTAAATTACTGTGCAACACCAGTTTTCTGGACAGATTTGAATGCACGATGATATTCACAAACATTGGTGGCCAAGTAGTCCTACGTAACCCACGTTTCACTTACAAGATACACCATTATTTTAAATATGATTCAAAAGTTGAGATTGATTATGTTTCCCAAAATATTACAAATTGAATATTCAAAAGTTGATTTTAAAATAATTCCAAATGACAACAAAAATTCAAATAGTCATACTTTTCAATGAAATACAAATAGTAGGTCGTAACAACGAATGATGCATAGCTAAATGAAACACAACATTGCCTACATAAGCTTCATTTTTTTCACACATTGAGTAGTCAAATCGTGGAGAGACTTGTCAGTATATGCAAATGGATTGTGAAGTCATGTGACCTGGTGCCCTTATTTTGTGGGATTCTCAATTCAGAAACTCACATGGCAATAGTGAATTCACTGATTTACTTTACAGTCAGCATGCCCTTATTTTGTCTGTATATGCAGATGGATTGTGAAGTCATGTGACTTGGTGCACATGCTTTGATTTTCTCGATTTTTTGCTCATTTTTTTTATTACAGTGACAACTCATCTCTTATTGATATATGTGGGATTCTCAATTCAGAAAGTCACATGGCAACAGTGAATTCACTGATTTACCTTACAGTCAGTCAGCATGCCTTTATTTTGTCCGTATATGCAGATGGATTGTCAAGTCACGTGACATCGTACACAGTATTTGCTTTTCTCTATTTTTTCAGTCTAGTGACAACTCATACCTTGTTCATATATGTGGGATTGTCATGCAGTGGCATCTTTCTAAAGCCGTTCATAACCAACTATATAAACGACTAAAGGTGAAGACACAACCTTACAACTCATTTCGCCCTACGAAATTATCATTTAAATTAGCATGGCTACATGGTTCATGGGAGGGAGTGGGAATCGCAGAGGTGGTAGGAACTTGCAAAGGGGTGACAGTTCACGACAAAGAGGGGAAAGGAGAAGTGGCGATGCTGAAGATGAAACACCATTTACTTTGTTAGATGCCTCTTGTGCTTATCATGATAGGTTTGGGAAGTGACATTTTGTCATGCCCAAGTACTATCGAGATCCATGTGGTTTGGTGGAGGATCCATCCGATAATCAAACAGGATATGGTTTAGCAAGCGCTAGACTTCTGAAGTGGCCCGCACTATTTATAGAGCGAGTGCAAATGGAAAGATTATGTCGGGAAAATTGACTGAAGGTGCCAAAAGCACGTTCTGTTGAGATCCAAAAGGAAGATTCTGATAATATTGATCGACTATGTGAAAGACTACAACGTGAGATTTCTCAAATGCGCCGAAGGTTAGCCCGCGATATGCAGCTATACATAGTTAAGAAGGATGCCCAGAAAAACAGAACAGAACCAAATGTTGCGGCTATCAAGGGTATCATGAAGGATCCTGAGCTTGTCTTTGATGCTGAGCTTTCGGATTATTCAGACTCTGAGCCACCTGCCGATTTAAGCGCGAATTGGGTGTTAATGTCTACACTTCGGCAATATTAGGTCATGCATTAATATGTAATGTCTGTGTTAGAGTAAGTATAACTGTTATGTTATGTTTATGTTTATGTTTATGTATTGTGTCTGTCAAATGTTGCGGCTATTAATATGCAATATTAGGTCATGAATTAGGTGTTTCTCTATCTAACTGTTATGTTTATCTATGTATTGTGTGTTAAGTTCATGGTGTCCACAATGTATTGCTGTCTGAGACTTATGTCTGAACTACCTATGTATTTTTGTGGGAGACTTATGTCTGTACTACCTATGTAACTAAAAACTATTACATTTGCAACTTCAGTTATGTTGTTTTCATGCCTGTATGAGTATTTAGTCAAGTAGTCCTACGTAACCCACGTTTCACTCACAAGATACACCATTATTTTAAATATGATTTCAAAAGTTAAGATTGATTATGTTTCCCAAAATATTACAAATTGAATATTCAAAAGTTGATTTTAAAATAATTCCAAATGACAACAAAAATTCAAATAGTCATACTTTTCAATGAAATAAA